>LTAE01001326.1:14844-57647 GCA_001647135.1 Pontederia paniculata | reverse complement strand
ATGCCTCCTCCTCCATATACACTGCTGTTTATATGACCTCCTCCTCCTTCCACTGGTCGACCGCTTATATCCTTAGGACGCCCACTGCACATATATGGTTCTTCATGATATGTATTACGTGTGCAGTGGTCGTCCATTCCTTTAGCTTTGGTCGATCGCTGTACTGAACTTGTATATATCCTGTTACAGAAATCAGCTCAAACAAGTTCATTAGTACAGACTGAGTTCACTTACAAATTTGTGATCATTCAAAATAATCTTGGGATCTTAGATTCAACAATGTAGAGTTGATTTGACGGAGTTTGTAAGAATCTTGTTCTGTAACTCGCGGTCATCATTGTCTCATCCAAAAATCATTTTGGCATAATCAAATGGACAATATATATCTTACTGCATTCATTAGAGTTCTATTTTTTCTTATTGCATATTATTTTGTTGTGACATATACGACATCATAGTATGTTTACGTATATCATCTCAAATGCAATAGTTTCTCAAATTCACATGAGATATACTCTCATCTCTTGTATGTTCATAAACACTTTTAGGTCTTGCTAGTCTCTTCTCAATTTCGGTCATGCAACTTTTGAAAATTTCAAAAGTCTCCATTTTTCTTTCTAAGAGATAGACATAATAATACCTAGAGAAATATTTAATGAATGTAATAAAATACTCATTACACTTGTACGTAGGAACACTCAATGGACCACAAATATCTGAATGGATTAGTTTCGACAATTCAATTGACATCATCCCCATGGAAAATGGAGTCTTTATCATTTTTTTCGGTCATGTATTGCTCACAATATTATTTTGCGAAAAAAATATTGGACACTAAGTTCATCTTAATTATTTATTCCATTTTCAAGTTTTATGAATGTCATAATCCTCATGTCAGAGATCATAGTCAAACAAATGACACAAAGTATACTAAGAAACTTTTTTTTTATTTTATTATTCTTTATTACATTCAAGCAGAATAGGTTAGTAACGGGCACATACTTTTTTGTTGCATACACCTTCATGTTCTTGCTTATAGTCACTCAATCATTATAAGATCTAAACTCAAGTTCTTTTGCAGAAGGACGAAAACACAAATCAAATTGTATCTTATTCCTAACGCCTACAACACATTCTTAATTATCATAAAGTTGTCACCAAGGTCTAGCTTATACTCTCCAATATTCTCAACATCTAAGTGGATATTGTTCTCCATGTAGATTCTTTGTTCCCTTTTGTTAACTCTTTGAAATCCATTAGACCCTCCTTGGTCTTGGCTATGAGACAGGTCAAGCTCGAGACGATTCATCACCCTTCGATGTTCGTAGTTATTACATTGCATTTTACCATGATGGCGAAGGAGAACTTGCTTGAGCACGTGCCCTTGATTTGTCTTTTGCTTCCTTGTTCGCTTAGTGAGCCGATGTTCTTGTCTTGTCCAAGTTATGTAGGACAATTGATCTTGAAGTATCCAAACTTCTCACAAATATTATAAGTCCCTCTTTTGTCCATATAAGTTTATCAGAATAATAAGTTATACATATATCCATTGAGTTAAAATCATCATTAAGTTATTCTTACATAATTAAGCAATTTATACTTTTAAGCGAGAATAATAAGAATAATAAAAATATATTCACTATTGAATATTTGGTGCAACATATATTTATATTTTTATTGTATAAATCATTTCAGTTATCGTTGTACTTTATAAAATTTTACATTGAATTTAAGTTATTAAAGACATATGAGAGATTGAATTGGCTTTCAAAATAAGAAATATTAATCTTCAAACTTTA
The DNA here is from genome assembly GCA_001647135.1 of Pontederia paniculata. Lineage (NCBI taxonomy): Eukaryota > Viridiplantae > Streptophyta > Magnoliopsida > Commelinales > Pontederiaceae > Pontederia > Pontederia paniculata. The sequence goes on along the minus strand of LTAE01001326.1, from coordinate 55,848 downwards.
TTTTAACTTATCTTTTTATGATTTTTTTTATTTTCATATTAAGTTTTACTATTAAAAATTGAATAAGCCAATAGTTATGTTTGTTAATTTTCATTTTATCCAATAAATATATGTTCTCCATTTTTGTTATTGATAGAATTTATCGAATTGTGATATAAGACGATGCAAATTAACTATTTATTTATTTCTTATAAAATAAATAATTTACGTAAAGATTAAAAATATATGTTACGAATATGATAATTGAGTTGGGATAATTCATATGTTTATATTATAATCAATATTCGTGCACCAAACGGGTTAATACATTAGTGATCATGAAAAAAGCTAATACATAATATAATGTTGCCAGAAAAAACCTTCATCAAGCTTTCATTCACCTAGAAAAATAAACTTCTTCGAAGTTTGAAACTATCACGATGTTTTAGTGAATTAGGATATTAAAGTTAAAATAGAAATGCATCATAAATTAAGTTTAAATTATTTTTTATTGAAAGATCTTTATTATTTATCTGTCTCAAACTTAATTTGTCAGAAATTAGTTCTTTTAAGAATAAGGTTAGTACTACAGAAGTATCATTATTGACAATTGATCAATTGTTTGAAATTAATGTCTAACAAAATTATATTTTGAAAGTATAATATAAATTGGAAACTACTAATATTTTATACTGAAAATTAGACTTATTTACAATTTTATCGCAACCAATTCATATATGGAAAAAGGGAACTTGTGCATAAAAATTATTAATACTTTTAGGTAAACAACAAGTTATTGTAGCTCTTTTATTAATTGGATTCATGCACTATATATATAAGCAAAAGGGCAATGCCTACAAAGCCACTTATACATATACATAAAGTGTCGATATTTCCTGTACAAGTGAATAATGTTAATATTTCTTTTTACGTAAAGTGTTCGTTACTTTCTAGTGCGCTACACGCACTACACTAAAAGTGTGCTACACGATCCTTGTCCTCGCCCGTATATGTATATATATTTATATATATATGTTACGCTCTAACCTGATAGCGTGTGTTCGATCATACGTATGTATGTATATATATATATATATATATATATATATATATATATATGTATGTATGCATGCATGTATTGTATGTATGTCAATGTTATTAAAATCGGATGGGACCGGCCGGTTCAACCAGTGTAAACGTGAATCGGTCAGCCGTCCGATTCAGTTTTATATCAAAATCGGAGATGACTTCGAACCAGTTTGAACCGGCAAAAACCGGAAAATCGATGAACCGGGTAAAAACCCGGTTCATTTTCATTTTTTTTAAAAGGAAATTAAATTGGAAAGTTGTGTCATAATGTATTTAATGCTGATTTGTGTGATTAATGTGTAGAATTATGCAATTAATGCAGTAAAAAAGGAAAGACAAATGCAAATAAGGATTACAAATAGGAAAAAAACTTAATAAAATAGGAAATGATTAATTAAAATTAGAGATAAGTAAAAAAGAAAAAAATTAATATAGAGAATAAAAAAGGAAAGGTAAAAATGAAAATGGAAAGAAGTTAACATAAAAGAAAAAATAAAATGAAAAATATTAATACCGTGTAACATTTGACTTGAAGAAGTAAAAATAAAAATAAAACAAAGATGAAATGAGTAATAAAATAGTGGGATAAAATAGAAAAGAAAAAAAAATTAAAGAAGAAAAGAAAACTAATGAAAATAAAAAAAAAGTAATTAAACACAAAAACAAAAGTTTTATGCGAATTTTAGATGAAATAAAAATAAAGCTTATTGAATACTATTCTTTTAAAACTATAATTACTTATTATTATTATTTATAATTAATATCGTAATATTAGAGTTTTCTATCTACATACAAAATGTTATAGTATATTTAAAAATTGATATAACACCATTAGTATTATATAACTAATAATAATATAATAATAATAATACTAATACTAATACTAATAATAATAATAATAATAATTTATCAATATACGTTATTTTAGATAAGCATTAACATTTTGAAACATAGTAAATGATATTTTAGATTAATATATAACTAATAATAGATTTTTATTGATTTTTAACATATTATATATTATTATTTGTGTTATATATTTTAGATTATTATAAATATTATTATTTTAATAAAAATCTAGTTCAATCCGGTCGAACTCGATCCGACCGATCCAACCGTGACTCAGTTGGACATCCGGTCCGATTATGAAAATATTGATGTATTGATATAGCAAATGAGTATGTAAAGTGCTGGTAGATAAAAAAAATACGAAATGTCAATATTAATAGTTGATATAAATATCTATTACATAAGTGTGCTTTGTATTCTTTTTTCTGTGTTTATACTCAAGAATAATATTGATAGTTATAATGGCGCAGATTTAATAGTTAATGGTGGCTAGTTATACCTATGCTATGCCATGAGCGACAGATAATTCCTCCTAAATCCCCTTTACATTGGCGGATGTCGACACTCTAAAATCATGTCCTAACACAATTATAGTATTATTATTTATGTCAGCATAATATAATAATCCTACAATTGATCAAGACTGCGACCGATGGCTTCTCCAACTTGTCTGGATTAATAGCTTTTTTTTTCATTCTCCAATAAGCTTATCCACATCCTAAAGTGATTTGTAGCCATGTAATAAGACTTTAGTGGCTGAAAGCAAGCTAAAAAGTTATCTACAATGTCATGTTAAAAAAAAAGATCCAACCTTTCTCTAATTATTCATTTTGTCTCTATCTTTTTCTGGAAAAGGAAGAAGACGATGGAAACCAATGATGGCAATATCCATCCGTATATGCTTCCGAGTTGGCAAAGGAAAAAAATGGATGTTGTTAAATTTATTAATAATTCTAAAAAGCTTAAATCCATGAAAAGAATAATATTTTTATATTATATTTTTTTTAACATTTTTACTTAACAGAAAATTAAAAAAAATAATATGAACTATAACTTTGATACCATTTTAAATTAAATATGCTATTAATATATTTTTAATAAAATGTGTAAGATGCATGAATTCGGCATCTCATGAAAGCTTTGTTCCTTGTAGTTTAGGGAACACCTACAAGTGACGAAGCAAAAAATGGGCAATCTTTTCCTATATTGTGGCCTAAGCCATCACTGTTCAACCTATCAGAGAATTATTGGTTCATGTGTATGCATGTGTGCGGTGTGCCTGGGAGAATGCACAATCTAAGAGAGAGAACCAGGTACACTTTTCTCAGCAGCTAAAATTTAATGTGCTACAGACAATGATTACTTAATTTGCCCCCATCATAATCTACTAGGGAAATGAAACAGAACAGTGATACTTATAAACTAGTTTTTAGTGTCCTTTGATGTGAGGTAAAGAGGTCGGACAGGTGATGCATTCCACACCCACTCATTTAATCATATATATTGTCCGATGATTGCCATGACATGAACACAGACAATTTTTATTAGACACACATCACCAAATTCTGCTGATCATTTTTTTATTATACACATATAATTGAAGGCATGACATGGGATTAGGATATCTGATAATTCTGAAGATATAAGTTTCAAGATTTCTCATTTCTGTAACTTATCACTGTGGAGCAATGTTTGTGGGTCCATGACTGGGTCACATATCAGAGTGCATAGCAAGATGCTTGTATTAGCTTCAGAGATGCTAATGCTACTCTCAAGATATTAGGAGCTTAAGTCTAGAGCATATGTAGATGAAAATTCAATCAAGATACGTCTGACCAAAAGTAATGCGACAAAACATAGCAGATCCAACGCTGTCTCCAACGGGGTTTAGATTCCTGCAGCTTGAGAAAATGACCGGGTGTCCTTGGATGAACAGTTAGGACACAGGATGTGAACATAAAGAGAGCATGCAGTGGACTGTACTCTCGTGTGGATGTCTGTTCATCACCACATCTTTTATTTTCTTTCGTTTGCTCATTGGCAGCTGATTAATCTTAGTGCTTTACAGGGTGTAGACAACTTTATGCCCCTGAACAGGAAATCTAACTCTGTTGTTATCTTATCTGAAGCATGTTTCTTAACCCATGCATAAGTTTTTGAGTTCATCAGATGATGCACATTCTGACAAGTTCTGTTCATGTTTCTTAACAGCTTCTGGTTGGCAGCACAAGGCTTTCTGGACAGGAAAAGTTGAGAGGGCAAAGAAGTACAATTCTGGACCACCAAAAGTGGATGTCCTGCGTGATGTAAAGGAACGTGAAAGTCATGAGAACAGTCCTGCGCCCACTCGGAAGCTTTCTTGAGAAACTTTTCTGAAACATCTTGATAAAAAATTGACTTGCTCAGATGCTCACAAAGGAGTGCTCTGTGGTCAGCAGTGACTCCATGAGCTGAACCACCTGATTGCTACCTCATTTGCATGATCCAATAACTTCTGGACTGTATAACTGATGACATTGCCATCAATCTAATTTGCTAGTTTAATATTGATTGGAAATTTTATTGTCTTAGTCTGTCTCAACTTTAATAAAGAACAGAGAAAACATGATAGTTATCTGAATAAGACATACAAGAAGGTTCAATCAATATTGCTGATATGTGTGAATTAACTAATAAAGAACAAATAAACATCAAAGGGACTTCACGTGATTCATTTATTTATGTTCTCCTGATATGTGTGAATTAACTAATAATCTGACCTTTGGAAGCTTTGGGTCCTTCCAGCTTTGGAGATCTATCATTGGATAAGTCATAATTCAGGCTATCATTCACAGAATCCATAACAGCATTAACCAGGTGCTAATTTCATATCAACAGAAGGAAAATTATGGTAAGAAATGCAGCAGTAAGCTATCAGATATATGAACCGTATTATGGAGTTTGCTATACATCATGGAACTATGCATCCCATGATCCCAAGAAAGTTAATGGCATGAACTAAGCAATGACCGCATTGTTAAGACTAGGACATGATGCAGGGTAAACTGTGAACTAACTAAATGGATTATAAATGAAGATGATGATGCCCTTTTAACAACTTCTTGTTCGCGATTAATAAGGACACATGATCACATGATGTCCTTCCAGAATGTAAACTTGTGCAACCCTGTTAAATTGTTACAATCATGTTTCAGAAATGATTTATTGTTTCCATTTCAGTTGATGCTATAACTTTTCTTCCGGTGTAAATACTGATACTCAAAAATCTAATGGATGAGAATCAAGTGCCAAGGATCAACAATTTCGTATATAACTTAGTTCAGATTTTTCTTCTTTTTTGGGGGGAGTCTGAATTGAGTAATGAGGGACCGATTATAGCCCATGAATCTTCCTCATGCTCCATGTAAGAGAACATAGGTCTTGTAGCTAGTTGTCTTGTTGACATTTCTCATAATGCTTTGAGAATAAAATTTATTAGTCCATTTGTATCCCAAAAATAATCCATTATTTTTTTTATCCATAATCTTCTTGAAGTAGTTGAAATTTCTGTTTTCCAACGTACAATCCAGAATTCAACTAACAGGAATCTGATTTTATTTGTATTCAACATGTAACATGTCGAATTCCAAAGCTCAATGTCAGAACGAGGTAAAATCTTAATAGTTAATACTTCCACCTTTGAATTGGACTAGTTATGCTTCGTTAGTCTTTTGGATGCAAAAAGTCTAATGGGTTAAAGAACATAATAAGGAAAGATATGCAAACCTGAAATAATTTTGACGATTTCACTATAAAAAACAGAAACAAAATATGCCAAACTGCTACAATAATTGCCAACTGCAACAAATCATCATTAATTTTCTCTGGAAAACAATACTATTGGTTGTTTTCAAGGACGAGATGTCAAATATACACTATATTCCGGCATAAAGTTTATGTTCTTCCATGAGGGAAAAAGAAGAATACATGCATAGAATTCACTCACGAGCCTTAGGGAAAATGATTGAAGAAAAACAGATGGAGACCATTTAAGTTTCAGACTTGCCCTCAAAGAAAATTAAAGTTTCAGACTTAGAAGAAGGCAACTGACATGAGCTGCAGTTGGTGAGCTTTGCCTTGCCATCCATCTATCTTGGTTCACGAACAGTGTGAGCAAGGATACACTTTTTAGACACTATAAGTTTGCTCTAGAACAAGCTGTTGCTCTAGAACGAGCTGCTTGTACCGGTGGAGATCATTGAGGTACCTTGAGCAGGTGTAATCCTCCATTCCAGGTGCATCGATCAGTGGAGATCTTGAAGCTTTAGACCTTGATGCTTGTTCAATAAGTTCAATTGATCCATCCTCACTTCTTAGAAGTCCGACCACCTTTATAGGCAATGTTTCATGAGTAATCAAGTAGATCAAAAGTTACAAAATTGCATCTTCTTCTTACCTCCTTCATGCTTGGTCTAGAGGTTGAAAGGTGACAAATGCACATTGATGCTACTCGTAATGCATCCGTAGCTTCGTTGAGGTCGTAAGCATCACCGAGAGCAGGGTCGACAAGTTCTCTCACTTTGTTTGCCTCAAGCAGTGGTTTTGCCTATTGTATTGATCATCATATTTCGTAAGCAAAATTGTGATGATAATGCATAATCTGAAACTCAAATAACATTAGGAGGTTCATCTGACATTACAGATATATTCTGTCATTTGACTAATCAAGTTGTATCTGAAACTAATTCACGCCATACGCAATGTTGCATCTTGCAACTCATTTTCTAATATGAAACTTCTGATCTTCCTAGTACTGGTTATGGATGATTCAATGTGGTAAGTAAAAAACAAGTTCAAATGTCACACCCAAAAAAAATTATGGAACTAGCAATTGCAAGCTAAAGAACTTTCATACCCAAATCACTAGGCTTTGTCTTGAGAAGTCCACTGCTAGCCTTCCTGTTATCAGTTCAAGCAGCAACACCCCGAAGGCAAATACATCTGTCTTCTCATTCATTACTCCATGCATGAAGTACTCTGGTGCCATGTATCTAAGATGAAATGCAGTAGATAAATTTAAAGGAATATGTTAAAATGTTCAAGTTCATAGGAGAGTTGCTCGTTCAATCTCACCCAAACGTTCCTTCAACGGGAAACACTATGTGATGAATCCATTCATCGGGAAGCCACTTTGCAAGCCCAAAATCAGATATCTGCAGGAAGGACGGCATCATATTCAATGGATGCTAAAAGGAACGACCAAACAATTGATCAAAGTACCTGTGGCTGGAAATCTTCAGTTAAGAGTATGTTGGAAGCTTTGATGTCCCTGTGAATTATACGCCTTTGGCATCCCTCATGAAGGTACAGCAGGCCTTCTGAGATGCCTATGGCAATCTTAAACCTGATCTTCCACTCGAGGCTCTCTTTTGAACCTGAAAAAGTAAACTCCTCCTCAGGACTAGTTATTATTTCAAGCTTAAATGTATCTTCTAATCTGGATAGCTACTCAATTGCTAAAGTGTCAGTATATGGGAATAATCTTAGAGAGGATGTCCCTACCGTGGAGCACAGAAGCCAAACTTCCATGTGCCGAGAACCGCAGAACCAAGAGCAAACCTCCTTCAACACTGAATCCTACTAGTTGTGCTGCATTTGGGTGATTGACATGTGCAATAATTCCAAGCTCAGACAAGAAACCTGCAACTCGTGCTTCCTCATTGTCTCCCTTTGTCAATTTTTTTACTGCTACAAGCTGCCCATCAACCAGTCTTCCTTTGTAGACCTCTGCATGTCCTCCCTTGCCAATCAAATTCTCTATAAACGATCAGAAGGAAAAGAATCTGTTTAGACAAAAGCTGAATCCAGGAAAGCTCAGCATAAGATACGATTACATCTTTCTGTGAACCAAAATTATCGTTTCATATTTGACAAACTGAATCTTAAAGCTAATAAATTTACAGTAGCATTCAATTATTTTCCAGAAGAAGATCAATAGTTACAGTGTGAATGAACCAAGTTATATTTTCTGGAGTTTAACCACCTCATAATGTCAATTAAAGATCAATTTTTAAAACACAAGTAAAATCAATTTCGAAATTTATTTGGCTTAAAACACAAAGGTGAAAATGCACAAAGTTGTTCAATTACCATCAAGTTTTAGCTATATTAGGCAGTTCAATCTTAAGGGAAGTGTAGCATTACCTATGCTAAATCCATTAGTGGCAGCAGCAAGCTCGTCATAGTCAAAGCTCCTCCAAGAAGGCCTGGCCGTTCCAACATCCTTTGCAATACCTGCAATATCTGTCCGATCTTTATTGTTCTTCATCCTCTCCAAAGCCCTTCGCAGGGTTGAGCTTCTCATTGACATCGTAAAAGTCGATAGCCTTGTCATCGACCTCTTCTTCCTTGTTATCAATCGACTTATCAAACTTCTCCAATGCAAGCTGTGAGATTCCACTTTTATTCCACATGGAGCTACTGTTTGATCCAGTGAGGAGGTGTCGCTGCTGCTGCTCCTATCAGAGTATGTAGATGATATTGCATCGTCTATGACACCTCGAGGTGAGTCCTGGTTGCAGCCATCGACTTTACTGCCATGAAATTCAGGCTTGTTATTCTGCTCATCTTCTTCTTTGTCTGGGGCTACTGAATGGTCCACCACAGGAGTGTTACTACTGCCGTTCCTGTCAGAATCTAAAGATGATCTTGGCTTTTCTAGAACTCCTTGAGGTGAGTTCTCATCCAAGCCATTGACTTCACTGTCATCAAGCTCAAGTTTGCTATTTTGACTGTCTTCTTCTTTTTCTGAAGCTACTGTTTGATTGGTCGAGGAACTGTCGCAACTGCTCCTACCATCAGAGTTTGCAGAAGGCATTGGATTCTCTAGGATACCTCGAGGCAAATTCTGATTGAATCCATCGACTTCACTGTTGTTAGGCTCGCCTTTGCTATTCTGCTCACCTTTGCCTGTGAAGGAAGAGACTTGATGATGATTATTGACATTGATCAGTTTCTATAGCCAAAAGAAGTGCTACCCTTCTCCTTCCGAGTTTTTTCTTTTTTTGTTTTGAATTCTTAGGAAAGTGAATTTTCGGAATACATTTTTCGAAAGACAACCTTAATTTTACTTGCAGAGATCATCCAACTGGATCAAATTATGTCACACCATAAACACTCACCTGAATTTAGATAAAAGAACAAGACACCATTATAAAGAATAAAAATTCTATTACCTTGGGCACAATCTGAAGAACTCTCTGCTTCCTCTGGTGCAGACTCTTCTTTCTCCCCGGCGGGGACCTCTATTGAATCCACAGTAACTTGTCATTAGAACAACACAGAAGATGAAACAGCAAATGATGCACAGGCAAAACAGTTGAATACAAACCTTCCTTGGAGTTGGAAGAATCGTCATAAGTCTTCTCATCTGCACTGAGCCCTGGAACTTGAACAAAATGATCTCTCAGTTTCATCGCCACAACAGAACAGTTCGAGTTAAACTAAGCAGCCACTTCAAGGCAGTACATTAATATTAGGAGAAAACAAAGCTAACCTTCTTTCGAAGCCATTAACTTCTCTTGGTTCCCCTTTCCTTGTTCCTTCGCTTCCAGCGAAGCGAAAACTTGGATCAGAGGGAAGCAATGACCGAGGGCCATCTCTCTGCCTTCAGATGCAGGCAAAAGCAGGGGGCCAAGGAATTAAAGGAGAGAGAAAGGGTTGATGATGAGAGAGGAGAGACAGAGAAGGGGCAAGCAGTAGCTTTCAAAATCCCCATATGAAGGTGGTGGTGATGGAGGAGTGGAATGGAAAGGAGTGCAGTGCAGCCATGGAATCAGACATGGGAGAGGAGAGGAGAGGAGAGGAGAGGGAGGGGGTTCTTTAAACTTTTGAAAGGAAGGGTATATGTGGTCATTGATACATTTTGATACTTACCTTATTTATTATTTATGTATGGAATGTTAAGATTCTGAAAAAGCTGAATTTGTGCAAATATTTTCATGTCTCAAGAATGGTTTTTACTTTTTATTTACGATTTAATTTAATTTGGTATATTGAATGATAGAATAATGATTGACCCTTCACTTTTGGTCATACTAAACATTAAGTATTGATTATTTGGTAAATTGTATTAGAGAATAACAATTAATCATTAACTTTTGGTCATAACTGTTAACAATTAATTAAGATAGCCTCTGAAAGAATAATAAATAATTTAGTAGTTATTCACATTTCCTTCATTAAATGTTCATTCGCTATTTACTATTTAAATCGTTTATGTGAAAAAAAAAATGATAAGAAAGTTTCAAAATATATTCTTTTACAAGGGTTAAGGGTCAAATGCTCAGCTTTGATTTCTTTGCTCAACTAAACCCACGTGCCCTTTTTTTTTAAACAATAAGCATTTTGCACCGAGAGTTATGACATCAAATATACATATTATACCACAATAAATAGTTGATTCAAGTGTATCCTAAAATAAAATAAATAGAAAAGAAAGAAAGAAGGTAAAAACAAAATAAAATAAATTAATATGACATCATTACTATTATTTAATAATAATCTATCCATCAGCAATATTTTAAATAAGTATTAACATTTTAAACATACAATAAATAATATTTTATATTATATCTATTTATTAATAGGTATTATTAGATTTATATATATTATACAATATTAGTTATACTATATATATTAAATTATTATAAATAATATTATTTTAATAAAATTTAGATCAATCCGATTAAATTTGATCGAATCGATCTAATCGTGATCTACTTGCATGTCCGGACCGAAATCAGATCCCATTACGAAAAAAATGCACTATGTTATCCGTTACTTCCCTTTTTGTTGCCATCTACTGATAACAAAAGTTGGTGCACCAATTCTTCTCTCTTTTTTTTTATTCAGTTGGAGAACATTAAACATCAGCCATCTGTTGGAAGTGCCGAGTTCATGTGCATGAGCAACAATATTATAACAGAACATGAATCAAGCATTTGGTGAGAATTTTCTGAGCCTGTACAAGAACCATTGCAACTACCAAATCTTGATTCAGAGATGACCCACAAAATATATATACAGTCCTTCAGAGATGTCACTGCTGATCCTTGGGAGCACTTAATTCACTGTAAGGAGTGGAAGTGCATATGAGCAGGTCCACATTGGCCATGACTAGAACTTGATGCAGTAGGCGAGCAGGGTTTGGTACTCCTAACTTTGAACCCCTGTAATGCCTCTGCATGGGTGCTTTTTTTTATATATATTACTGCTGTGTGTCTGCATGCACTTTTAATGGCAGACATGAAGTGCTGAAAACATCAGAAACATTATGGAATGGGTGGTCAATTCTACCACCTAAGCTTCAGGTGAGGCGCTTGACCTACTTCAATCAGTCTCGAGCATTTTTGTCACTAGAAAGGTCAACTTGGGGATTCTTGCGTCATTGTACAAAGTGAAGCTTTCAAGCCTTATTCTATGCTCTTCTTCATGCTATCAATTTCAAGTTTCCAAAAGGTGAAACAATGTGATTACTCCTCTTTTTAACAGTCAGTCTTGTGTATAATATCACCTTCCTGATACGGTATAAAAATACACTGAGAATAATCTTTATCGTTGAATCTAGAATTAAGAAAAAAATATACTGAAAATAAACTTCAAAAAAATCTTTATTTTTTGGAATTTGCAGGCGCACACATTTTGGGCGCCCACAGGACATTATGGTTTCCATATGGATTGGGACAACAGAAGGAAAGGAATTGTAAGATTCTGTTGTCCTCCACCATGAGGAAACATTGGCAAAGATGTGTTCTTGTTCCTGGATTTTAGCCGGGTATGAAGGCCGCAGTTACAGATCTTGTGTCACTGCATGATTTCTTTTTTTTTTCTCCATTCTGTCCCCTTGTAATTTTTTAAAAATTGAGATAGTTTACGTGAATTATTTTTACAACTTCAAAAGCAGAATATTTACAGATCATAGGATTAGAAATTCAAAATAGTTAACTAGTTCAACTAACCAATCTTTATGGTTTCTAAAAAATTATATAATCCATAATTAAAAATATATAGAAAAAGGAAGATATCTAAACATATTTTTTATTATGTACCGTTCAAGATTTTTCATAGGACACATCCTTACTAATCAAATATGTGAACCGAACTTAACTTACGGAAATCAGATATTGATCAAATTAAAATCTCTATTTTGAATTGGCGGTTGCCTCACGTAGCAAAAGTATATTTATTTATCCTAATAATGCATCATGGACTATAGATATAAAATAGTGATGTCCTTATTTTTTATTTATAAGACATCTTTTATTTAATGTCAAATATTTGTAACGTTTTCCTTTCTATAAGAAAATGTAAGAACTATTTTATATCTTAATTCAAATTTTTTTGTGATATTAATTTTAATACTATAGTATCTCCTCGTATAAAGATTTGAAAAATTTTCACCATATTTTAAAATTTCTCCATTTCAAAATTTAGTTCCTTAATGAGTTGATCCAATAGAATGAAGCTTAAAACTAATTCAGGACTCCAAACATAGTACTTGACTGATGATTTGTATGAATTTTTCATTTGGAAGAAAACGGTTTGGCTGAAATTATGATCGTAATGTGGTGGGCATAATCAATCAACTTTTAGTAAAGTGATTGGCAGCTCCTCTTGTAGAGGTTAAGGATTCAAGTTTCATTTGGAACATAGTTTATTTTTATTTCTTGTATTAGGCCATTGATCTTCTTATGTAATCGAAAAAAAAAATAATATAGTGCACATGAGCCGGCGCAATCTAAGTGGCGGCATGGATAACACACAATGTAATAGGTAACATATAAAGTTCTTAATATTTTGAAATAATGGTAAAATATAAATAAATGTCTGTTGCAGGTGGAAATAAATAAAAGCACAGACGGACATATAAGTAATTGTACGAGGGTAATAATTAAATACGATTAGGTCTGTCCTACTCTTATCATCTGTCTCATACTGGTCTGTCCGAACTGTGATTTCAAAGGATCAGGGGCTCAGGAGTATCATCTTTGTTCTCTTATGATAATCTGAGTGACTTTCTATATGCTAATTTTTTTTCTTGCCTGGTATATGTAAGAAAACTATTTGTTGAAGATTTGTAGAACTTGCTTAGAAGAGCATTTATGAGGATCTGATTAAGAAGAAAGCAAGTTTTATGGACAAAAAATACTGTCTCGGCAAATGCAGTGATAAGGTGGCAATATGCACTATTATTGACAAGGACACAAACTCTAGCTTTGTCCATTATTAAAATCGACTGCAAGGGATCATGCACACACAATCTTATGCATTTGTAATCCTGTACAAACAAGTCGGATTGCTATTCTCTCACTACAAAATCTATTATTGACAGGACACAATCTCTCGCTTCCAAACACAACATTTTTCCCTCTGTATTTTGAGAATCCACACAATGAACTTTCCGACATCGATTATCTGAAAGTATTTCAATGGGTTTACCCATAGCAAATGCAACAAGGAAATGATTCTAAGAGTTAAAAACTAGATGAAGGAACACAATGTCAACACAGTTTGCAAGATCAACAATCTGAGCAGAATTTATTCATCGCTTGAAAAAACTCAGATACATTATAAGGCCAAAGGCACATAATAAGAAAAAAAACATAAGTAAATTCTACTAGTGTTACATGACAAAATTAGATGAGGAACATCCCAAACCTAAACTACAAACAAGAACAGGGATAAAAACTAATTGGGGGTGATACGTCTAGCTGCCTCATTAATATCAAACCCATTCCTTTGGATTGATGCAAGCATCCAAGAGCTTCCATTCTTCAGTTCCTACTTCGGGTTTCTGCAGAGCAATGCGTTTATTTAGAATGCTATAATGTGGACAGATAGTGAGCTGATATAGGATATAGAGAAACTTACATGATCATACTCCCACCGAGCTGTTACAGGAAGGGAAACAAGAATACTCTCTATCCTCCCCCCTGTCTTCAGGCCGAATATCGTACCACGATCATAAATCTTCACAAGGTGACAGCAGTTTAGTATACAATCAAGCTGAGAATAAAAGATCACAAATTTGCTTCTACAATTACCAGATTGAATTCTACATAACGCCCTCTTCGTAATTGTTGCCATGCCTTTTGCTCCTCAGTGAAGGGAGTGTCCTTTCTTCGTTCAATAATGGGTATGTATGCTGGAACCACAGACTTCGCGCACTCTAAACATTAAAAAGGAAAAATGATCAATAAAAAATATCAAAATTTAGCAGATTTAGTAATTTCCATACGAGTTTAATAGTGTCTCAAACATATAAATCTAAGTGCAATCTAGAACTATGGAATATAACAAATTAATGTTCATGATTACCGGTAGAGAAGTTAAGAAGCATCTCTTGATCATATTCATTAAGGTCATCATAAAATATTCCACCAAGCCCGCGACTTTCACCACGGTGCTGCCAACAGAATCAATGTGTTAAAGAACTAAGCCGAAAAGATATATGTGAAAAAGTCTAATGAACTGAGTAAATCATGAAGAAGTGTAATTAGTAAAAGAGCAGAAATTATCAAAGAAAACCCTACCTTGATGAAGAAATATTCATCACACCACTTCTTGAACCTTGGGTAGAAACTGGGATCAAACTTATCACACGCCTGCTTTTGAATCTACAGGGCACACAAGTATTATGTTAAATCAAAATGGACATACAAAACTTAACCGAACTACAAGAAACAGAAGCACAACTACTAGCTCAAATCCTAGGAACGTAACAGTGTTTGATCTTAACAATGGAATAAGGCGTAGTGAAATATGAATTTAACTATCAAATTTTACCAAGAGGCTCAAATGCAAGATCCATAATTATAAAAAAGAATTGTCAATCCTTCCTCTAGCAACTTAAATAAAGAATTAGGAGATATCATAAGGCAAATGAGGATGCCAATGAAATATGGCTAAAATATAAATCAGAAAAGAAAACAATGAAAGATGATCGCCATATCTACTAGATTGTCAGTGCTACACATACCGTGTGGAAATGCTTTGCATCCTCCTCGAAGATGTAAGAAGGAGTCAGATCAGTGCCACCACCAAACCACCATTGCCTAGGAGCACCAGGAGCATCTACATCTCAAAATTCAGATGTTTTAACAACATAGAACTATGGGATATCCAAACAGGTAATTGACTAGTGGACAAAATCTAATACTCAGTGTGCATAATCTACTACAAAATCTTACATTTCTTTGCTAGTTTGTCTAAACTAATCCTTTTAGCTCATTGTCTGATTACATAAGCATCTAAAAATAACATGCTTGAAAAAATGTTTAGAACAAAATGTGATTTCTGAACAAGTACCTTCCGGAGCATCTGTTTCAAAATACCGATAGTTGAAGTGCAATGTTGGAGCAAACGGGTTCTTTGGATGTAAAACCTGCAAGACAGAACAGAAGATTGCTTCCACTTCAATATCACGGCAAAGTAAACTAGGCATATAAATCGCACTATATATAGGAGAAAAGCTTAATCAGAGAATATGCAAGAGCAACAACATTGTACTAAATCAAATTGATTAACAAATTATCAGGTCTTGTAAGTTTCAGCAGACAAGAAATGAATTATCATCGAACTAAAAATCGCATTTTGACAACAATGCCATGTACAACTTCAGTTTACCATGCAATTGGAGGTGAAATTATGAAGAATTCAGAAAACATTCATCACATACCGAACTAATCCCAGTGGCGAAGAAAGGCACAGGACCAGCCTTGACCGAAGCATCACCACAATCGACTGCGGCATCCCCCCTGGCGGCTCGGTAAGCGTCCGGCGGCATGACACCGTACACCACCGACACGTTCACCCCGGCCTTCTCCCACACCGCTCCGTCCTGCATCACGCGGCTGATTCCGCCACCACCTCCGGGTCTCGACCACACGTCCTCCCTGAACTTGCCCACGCCGTCAGTGGCCTCGAGAGCTGCGCACACCTCGTCCTGGATCCCTCGGATCATCTTCTCGAACCGGGCCCGGACGGGGGGCGTCGCCGACGCGGCGTCGGATTCCCGGAGGAAGGTCTCGGGGCGCTCATTATCCGGAGTCTCCTTCTCGACCGCGACGGTGGCGCGGACGGCGAGGCGACGGGCGGCAATGGGCGGGGACGAGCGGCGGAGGGAGACAGTTCGGAGCGGTAGGAAGGACGGGGGACGTAGGTTTCCGGAGGTGGGAGGGAGGAGGAAAGGGGAGGAAGCGGTGGCGGCGGCGGCGACGCCAGCGATGGTCGGCATTCCGGCGATGGGGAAGGGGTCGAGAGGAGGAAGATTTTGGAGTGGAGATGAAGGGGAAGCGAAGAAATATGCGCATATTTAAAGGGGGTTCCGGTCACCGCCGGAGCCCGTGGTTTTGGAAGGGGACGGAGGGCGGCGGGGAAGGTGACGGGAAGCAAGTTGGGCGGAGGGAAGAGGGAAAGGTAATAAAATACGAGTCGTTTTTAATATGGAAAAAACCTTTAATTTTTTTTCTTAAAAAAGTAAATATTGGACGTAAATAAAAACTAAAATAAATTTAACATGAATAAATTTCAAAAATTAGCTTTTGTATCAAACGATCAAGTTAAGGATTCTTTTAATTATTTGATGTGTAACCAAATAGTTTGGAATGTTTAATTTTGTTTTTATGAAAATTATGAAAGATGTTCACGGAGTTCACATAAGAAGACGTTTGATATATTTGCAAGTAAACAAATATGAGATCTCAAATTTTAATTATTTTTTATGAAAATTATGAAAGATGATCATGAAGTTCACATGGATAGTTGAAAACAGGATTGATACATTGCAAATAAATATGATTTAATAGAAATATTAAACTCAAATTTTAAATAATCAAATTCTTCGATAAAATAAAAAAAATGTGTTCGTTATCGCAATATCTTATCTTTGCTATTGCTGTATTTCTCCAACTCGGGGAGCAATAATTATCAACACTTAATTAATTCAATTTCAAGCATTAAAAATCAATCTCCATCACTCAATCCGAAATGTGAAATTATTACCTTCTTCATCACTCAATCTGAAAATTTCAACCCGAATAACAAAGCCAATTCTGGAGCTGGAAAGAGAAATAATAATGTTTAATTAGGCGAGGAAGAAGAATTAAAGACTTTTAAAGTGATCCAATGCTGCATTAGTTGAATAGTTGGTTTCGGTTGACTTGCTATTTAATTAAAGAGAGACAAATCAAGTCACATGAAACAGGAAAAGTAGACTTGAAGCAATTAGCTGGTGATGCATGGCAATTGTTTAGTAAGATTAGATTGTGGGAGGGCAGTTAATTGTTTGATGAAACCGTGGGCATTGGCTGCTGATACAGGGGCTGCCACCAACTCTGTTTTTGCACTGATATTCCAAGCACATCAGTTAAGAGTTAGACCATTGAAAGAATTTTTTTCTTTTTTACCAATCGACAGTTGGCTGCTTGAACTTCCAAAATAAAAGATAAATCAAATTTAGAATATCCTAATCGTCATTATTTCTCCTTATTTTGAACACCTTTCCAATATAGAATTTGGAAGAAATTTTCTTCATCATGCTGAATTCAAAGTTCAGAATGTGAGAAAATAAGATTCTACATTTTCTGACACACTGATATGATTCAGATGCCATAAATGGCTCGAGATGGATGTTAATTAAGGAAATAAGAATGGACAAAGAAGGCTGTTTATTTCATGTAGATTCTGCAGAACAGATCTGAGTAGTGAAGACTCAGAGGGCGAGTGAATCTAACAGAGACAAGCCAAGTGCTTGCAATCCAACCGGCAGGTGGAAAGGACAAAGAAGACGAAGCTTAGCAAATATAAATCATCCCAAAAGATAAGATATGATTCTTCGATCCTCTTCCTCCAGAACAGGACACTTTGGCTGCGTTTGGCAACGGGAACCAGAGCCAGAACCGAGTGGGTTCTGGCTCTGATTCCGCCCGATTCTCCAAACGATGTGACGTTTCAGAGAACCGGGCACAGAACCAAATGCTGGAACCTCAGCGTCACGTGACCTGAGGTTCCAGCTTCCGGTTCCAGAGGTTCTGCAACAATGTTGCCTTTTCTGGCAGCATTTAATGCTGTCTTTCTGGCAGCATTAAATGCTGCTCTTTTTTTATTTTGTTTCAATTTTTTTTATTGAAAGTTCTACTTTTAAATAATAAATTTTAATTTTATATTAATTTAATAATACAAATAGAATTATTTCATTATATTTTTTATTATTATATTAACTTATATTTAATTGTATTATTCACGGAAATAATTTTATATTACTTAAACTTATTTTTTATGAAATAATTTATTACCTTATAACTAATTTATAATACAAATTTTATTATTATAGGTTAATAATTATTTAAACAAAAAAAATTATGAAAGTATTATTTTTAGAATAATATTTTGCAACATTAATTTTATAATAATTATTTTTTAATAGTTTTAGCCGATATATTTTATAAAACTTATTTTTATGAAAAAAAACTAATTTATGATATTAATTTTATATTACTTAAACTTATTTTTTAAGAAATAATTTATTACCTTATAACTAATTTATATAATATTTTATAAATTTAAATGTGATTATATTAAATTTCATAAATTATTTAATTGTATTATTCACGGAAATAATTTTATATTACTTAAACTTATTTTTTAAGAAATAATTTATTACCTTATAACTAATTTATAGTACCAATTATTTATTATTATAGTTAATAATTATTTAAACAAAATAAATTATGAAAGTATTATTTTTAGAATAATATTTTGCGACATTAATTTTGTAATAATTATTTTTTTAATTTTAGTCGATATGTTTTATAAAACTTATTTTTATGAAAATATTAATTTATGATATGAATTTATATTACTTATTATAATTTTTAAATTCAAATTAAACTTATTATTATTAAATATATATTTTATATTTTTAGTTCTCGCTTTTTATTCAAACACTCTTAGAACTTATCTATAATCATTACATTTTTAGTTCATCCAAACACAATTAGAATTAATCTATCAAATCAAACTATTCATCGGAACCCGGAGAACCTCCGGTTTTACTTGCCAAACTAAGCCTTGGGAGTCTATAGAGGAATCAATCTTGATGAACTTCCCTAGGCCATGGCTGATCCTTCGAATGACTGTTCTATTATGGAGCTCAATGGGAAGGTCTAATATCCTTGCCCAGACTGCTACCTTTGATATCCCCTCTGTCCATGGACGGAATTGGGTACCCATGTTCTGATGGAGAGATAGTGGCCTAGTATCAACCATGGACCATCGGAGAGAGCCCAGTCACGATCCTCGTTAGAGCTGAATTTGACAATGAAGAAATCATTGGGAAGGTCCACCAAGGTTAGCTCCCCTTTCGCCAAGGTCAGTTCCCCTCTACGGCACCATAGTTGGCGGAGGCATTCCTTGGGCGACGCTGGGCTGATGTTCCTACGCAGGAGCTTGACAAATGAGAGCCGACTTCCACTCTGTGGCGAAATTTTCCACTTCGAAGTCTTCCACAAGGACCTTGAGGCATTTGTGATCCGATGTGCCTACAAAGTCATCCATGCATAGCTGCTGCTCATCATCCATGGGAGGTTCAACCGGAGGGAGGATCTTTGTGGGTTCCAAGCTGATGTTTGGGGTGCACTTCCTACAGAGGAACCAGACTTCAGGACCTCAGAGAAGGTCCTTTTGTCGCTCCAAATACTCTCAAATTTCTCCATGGCACATAGCCTTTTCGTGTTCCCGGAGGGGTTTCATGTGCTTCTAAGCCAAGGGGGCCATCGGAAGCTGAGGGAGGCTCAGACGTCCATGAAGTCCCAAGCATCTTTTGCTGGAAGTTTTTCTCTCCTTTTCTTTTGTTTCTGTACTTCTATTCTATCAAACGAGTTTTTGCTACCTAGTCCACTATAAAATAGCTATGGACAATTTGGGCAATAACTGTAACCATAGTCCATCAGTTGCTAAGCCAAGCGAAGGGCCAAATGAGAGCTGGATGTGATGAATGGTTTGACTCCATTTTCATTGATTATCATGAGACATCAATAGCTGTAGTTCAAAAAAAAATAGTCGGCTTCTGTTATGTAGTATCTTAGACATTAACTTTTATTGAAAATTAGCCAGATTTTTCATGAAGAAATTACAAATTTGGCATTTCCCTACCAATTAATAACAATACCAAACATGTTCACAATCATTTGTTTCAGTACATTGAGGTTTTAGCTTTGTCTTTCATATAATAACAATGTAGAGTGCGTCGTCGTCCAAAGCAGCAGGGTTTCTCATTTAACGAGCTAATTTAGAGAAAAAATGACTATATACAACAGTGGCTTAAGATGAATATATTTACAAACTACATCAGACTTTGTGCTTCTCTAATGCAAAAATTGTGAAATGAGTCACTTGCAAGAGTTTGTGTTTATGGATGTCTTGGTCATCTGCCAATAAGCCTAACACTATCAACTATCAACCTTGTGACTTGCTCATGCATCCGAAGTTATCCTGGAAAAGACATAAATGAACCTCAGCAATCTTAGCAGAGAAACAGATGGCGCAGAATATAGTTACAGCTAGCAAATGCCTCCATGGTCTAATATGAAATGATGCATTGAAAAATGACTAGCCATGGGACTCTTTTGAGATACAAAAGATGTGATGGATCATGAGAGTCTACATTCATTTTTGGGTCTAAGAAAGATGTGATTGGCATCGTAACATATATGAGGAGATCAAGTATATCTTAATCAATCCTCAAGAGAAGTATTGAATGGACAAGGAACCTCATAAGAGGTTGTTAAATCTAAAACAGAAACAAGAATGTTGCAAATCAAATGAGAGGCAAACCTGTATTTAACTTTGGCCTGGGATCTTGCACTGAGAAAGATAGTTGCTAACTTCATCCAAAGCTGCAAATTTCAAAGCTTTTGAGTGCACAAAATTCTTGTAATTTTCTTTTGGATATTACTAAATTAATTACCTGGAACTCTTGAAAAATCAGGCATTATTCCATTTCCGTTGATATCCCTGAATTGTGGTGTGACATACTTTCCAATTGTTACCACCACACCAGATCCATCATGAAGCTCATAAACGGATTGTATCAAACCCTGCAGAGGAGCCATGGTTTTACTGGCCGAGCTAAGGTAGTTAAATGGCAAATTCTTACTAGAAAAGAAAGATATTCTGTTTGGACCTTTCCATAAGTCTTGTCGCCAACAAGGACTGCTTTGCAATTATCATGAAGTGCTGTTGCAACCTGATAAAATAAGATTTGTGACTTAGCTACCTTATAAAATTACAACCTCAGAGGAAAGATAATCTCCAATACTCACTATTTCACTTGCACTAGCAGTCCTGTTATTTACCAAGACCTGCACCATACGATGTAAGCAATTATCCTTCAATGATCACATTGAAACATAGAAGAATAATGAGAACATGAACACATAGAAAAAGCTTATGGAGAACATTAACCATGTTCCACAATTGCACTACTCTAAAACTCATGGAATATTTGAAGAAAGAAGGTTAATCTTAGATGATAGTTCTTGCATAATTAGACATTGAGTTACATTATTTCAAGTTTTCAACATAACAGGGATCTTATACATCAATGTGTTATTTCTTAGCAATGTTTAGAGTGTGATAGAACGTTGGTGATATAAGCTGATCAGTATTCATAATTGGATGAGTATGAATCAAACTGGAAGGTTTCATACAATGAGGGGTTTAGTCATCAAAGGGGGAGTTTCTGCAACAATGCTTTTCTGGACTTCTGGATCTCTTCCAACAGTATGGATTACCTGCAAGCAAAATTAAACCAAGTAATTCCGAATGTCCTTTGACATGAGATTTATCATAACAAGAACTCTATAACACCAAGATAAGAAAATAATTCATCCTGGAGCTCTAGCAAAATGTGGAAAGCAATTGGCTCATAACAATCTCTCATAGAAAGAGTGGTTTCCATTTGGATTATAAATTGAGAAAAAATGACAACAATGGCAATATGATCTCATACCGTTTCTCCTTTGTCCATGAATATCTTAGCAACCTCAATTCCAGCCTAAAAATAAACATATGCTGCCATCAGATCCACAAGAGGAAGACTGAGAACTTCATAAGACTCTAAAAAGGAAACTGCTATAGATAGGTACGATATCAAAAATAATATATGAAAGTAGTAAGTCGGACTAAGACAAACCTGTACAAGGCCACCTAGATTATCTTTAAGATCCAGAACAAAGTAAGAGGCTCCAGAATCTCGAAGACGCTGCAAAGCTACATATAAGAGACATCTCAGCATTCTTGTTGAAACCGTAAAGAAAAAGATGCATTTTATGTTGCAAGGAGTTAATTCTGAATAATCCACGTGCAGAACTGAACCAAGATTATTAAAGAGATTCATTCTAAAGAAAAATGCATACAACTAAGTAATTTAAAAACTATTACAAAAAAAAAGTCATATTGACATATTTGGATATGTAACATATATCTAAAAATTTAACATAAATTGCAACACTTAACCAGAAAACAAAGACATTTTTCATGCAGATTGAGACTTATTAGATTATGTACAAAAGGAAACTTGTAAGTGGTTTTCCCACAACTACTGTAGCATTTAGACCAAATGTTAAAGGATGAATGCTTACCGATAAGCAAATCTTTTTTTGCCAAGGCATTGAACTCCTTAATATGTACATAGCCAACTGAGATGTCTCCACTCGGGGACTTCTCCAGACGGTAAAAAACTGGAGAACGGGCAACAAGTTGCCTTTGAACTTTTATAGATTGTACAGGCCCACAATTTCCATGTTTAACCTATAGAAGAAGATGATAAAGCTTAAAGTCAAAATTATAGGGTTACAACCAACTCGATACCAGCAATTGTATCCATTAACAAGCAATAAATACCTCAACTGTTACAAATGTTTCGTTTGGACCTTGCAACATAGAGGAGACATCAAATGCTGATTTTCCTCTGATATCTATGCCATTAACTGACAAGAGCTCATCCCCCTTTTTTGAATAATTGGTATTAACATATGTACGATCGAAGAAATAGAATTTCAATATAAGTTGAAATATCTAAGTGAGTTCTCAAAGCTAACATAAATCAATGAAAAGGATGGCTGTGAAAACACTGATAGAGGATTCTCTGGAAGCACAAAATACAGATTGTGGTATATTGTGTAAAGGGCACAAGAAAATGCATACCTGCCTCACACCAGCAGAATGGGCAGGACCGTCTAGAATAACTCCTAATACCTTCAACCTGACAGCACCTTTATCATCAGGAACCTCCCTCAGATTTATCCCGATACCAGTCACATCATACTTAGCCATCTTTGAGAACTTTTTTTATCAAATATGAAATTACAAATTTGACAAGTTAAATCTTGTAAGTTAATATAAGACAAGATGTATCGTGAATCAGAATCATTGAGGTAAGTATGAAATCTTATTGAGGAGGAAATAGTTTGAAGTAGAAATGGAGGCACTTACTTCCTCCGGAGGAAGGAATCTAGTATATGTATCACCCAATCTAGACAGCATCTTCTTGATGACATCATGAGCCCTAGATCTTGTTTGTATATTGCTAGGAAGTTGTTGCTTTACTTCCTGCAACATGAAATTTAGGAAAAAAAAGTTGCTAACTATTTTTTTCGCTTAATTGTTAATAATCAATTCCGAGAGCAAAATGGTGGAAACACAGAATGATAGATGAAGCTTGAAAAATGAAAACTTCTATATCCAAGAAAAGTAGCACCACCATAACAAAGTATCCAAAATCTGATGACAGATACTTCAATGTCGACAGTAAACTCTGGCAAGATTACCAGCCATTTCTCGGGCGACCAAGGACGTCGACCCGCGTCGGGGAGATAGCTCTCGTTGACGACCTCCCAAGCCTCCTCGACGAGCTCATCGTTGGTGACCGACTCCGGAGGAACCTCAGCGACGGCCAGCGCCTCCGCCTCGTCCTCACGACACAGCTCCTCGGAGGGACCGGGTTGGAGCCGGACGGGCGGCGAGCCTTCGGCGGCCGCGGCAGTGAGCGGAGGCAAAGCGATGAGAGACACCGAGAGAGCTCCGGCGATCCCCCCGAGGAGGACCTTCCGGAAACATGTTGAGACATCTTTGTCGAAACAGGCAGAGATGGGCGGCACACGGCGAACGGCCACCGGCGGCGGCCGCGAGGGAAGAAGGAGCGACGAGTGGTGGGAAAGCCGCAGGGGTGTCATCGTTTAGACTCCCCTGCTTGGCTTTGGGATGTTTGGCCCTCGTGATCCGCCGAGAGCACTTTTTTTATGTGCATGGATTCGGATTGGTGGGATTATATGGTTCAAAACCAACATTATTATTAATAAGAATAAGAAAGCATCCATTGGAGTTTTCATGGTTGGAAAATACCAATATTATATTTTAAAAAAAAAAAAGAAAACAGATGACCTTAATGCTAATCTTAATAATTAAAAAGAAAATTACTAACATAATTCAAAAGGAGAGTTGGAAAGTTCAATTTTTCAACATCTATTTCTCAAACTTCAACCGAGTGTTTAACTAAATTACTAACCACCTTGAAGGTGTTTAATCAGTTACAACCAAAGAAGTCATGTTCTAAGATGAATTAAATGTTAAAAGTTTATATGGGTAAAATAGATGTGAAGTACATGCTCCTCCAATACAAGGTTATGAAAGTTCAAGATTCAAAGTTATTCAGGAAACCAGAGAACAGAGCTTTTGTTAGATAACTCGGGCAGTGAATTGCTCTTTTATCGAAAACACAGCTCAAATAGGTTCGTGTCTATAACTAATTAATTTGCACACACACACAAACACAAACACAGGGACCTCCGGAATAATGCATGGACCTTGAGGCAAAATATTAGCAGCCAGCCAAGTTCTTGGCACCTTATCTAAGAATTATCACAGTTTAAGTATTACATGCGATGAAACACTTGAAACTCTCAACTGGCACTCTTCAAGACCCCCCAGACGAGGTAGGGATCATAGGCAATAGTTCAGTAGCCGTGTTGCCAGAGATGGTTGGCTGGCTGAGATTGTGCGGATTGAGAACTGTTCAAGTTTCCTTCGTTGGGATTTTGCTGATGTTCCTGTGAGGCCCCAGCCTGGGACTGGTAGAAGTTCGGGTATCCTAAAGCACCAAACTGTGAAGGCTGTTGGTTTTGACGAAACCCGCTTTGCTGATTCTGCGATTGATAGTTGTAGAAGGTACTAGCTGGAAGAGCTGACATCGTTCTCGAACCAGCATTCTGAACCCACATGGCAGGATTGTCGCTCTGGAAATGATTATCAAACAACATTGTGAACATGTAGAACACACCGGAAGAGGCTGACAGTAGCGACCAAAGCAAATGTTTTTTTACCTGATGAAGAGGCATATACTGGTTTGCTTCCCTATACTGAAAACCCAGAGCTTCTTCAAATCCAGCTGTCGTGCTAGCAGAGGAAGTGCTCGGGTTAATAGTGAAGTTACCAGGAATATTCGCAGAGCTGCCAAAACCTCCATAAGCAGATGCAACAGCAGCAGATTGAGGTAAGCTAGTTAGAGAAACACTATTTTTATACTGAGGCAGACCATACTTTATGCCAGCATTTGGAACTGCAGCTGGGCTTTGATGGAATGGACCATTCGCTGGGTATGTTTGTTGGAATGCAGTGGATGGCAAGTAACTGTAACTAGGAGGGAGAAAAGGGTAACTTATCATATTAGCAAAGGGACCTAAAGGAAGAGCAGGCTGAGCGTAATGGTGGAGAGCTAATTGTTGAGGTGTGGGGCCTGTGGGTATTGTGGTGCTAACCAAGTTTTGTTGACTTGGTTGAGGATTGGAAAGAAACCCTTGCTTGACAGCCTACATGAAAAATACTTAGGTCAGAACAAATCAAATGCAGAAAGAAAAGGAAAACTCACCATTCACTAAATTGATTCTAGAAAATCACAAATATGCATGGTTGGAAAGCTGTTGCCAACTAGTTTCATAGAACAATTTTGAGTAAGATAATTCAAACTAAAGGTAAGAAAAGCATCAAATGACAGATGATAGCACGTGATTCTTCTACATCTCAACAAAGAGCATTAATGACATGAGCTAAAACATTGGCGGTACCTCTTGCACAGACATGTTTGGTGTGCCTATAGCTGACGGTGCATTGGTATACTTTGTAGACATTGACTGAGTAGTCAACAAGTGTGACAATGGAAGATCAAAATCCCGAAGAGCTGGTACATTTGGTGACAATAGGTTACTTTGCAGAGTATTTGGTTGCTGCAGAACATGATACCGCCCCAATAAGACAATGTACATAATAGATATGAGAAATCATTTGAATATAACATGTTTTTTTCTAATGATGTTCTTAATAGTTTTTGACTGGTTCATTTTCCCCGTCTCCAAACTGAAGTCTTTTTTTTCAGAACCACCAGTTTTCTAAAATTAAAAGTCATTGTGTTTCTCAAGTATATACTAAAGCTACTTTCACATAATGATCCATAAGTCAAAGAACTTATTAAATATATCAACTAAAGTTACCACTCCATTTTGCAGCCATGAGATCAGACAAACTTGTGAGCCAAAGGGCAACTCTCAAATTTAAGATGAAATAAGATTTCAGCTTATAACATCTTCAGTTGTGGCTATTAAACCTCAAGCAAGCATGATTTGAGAGAGCTACAGTACAGATGACAAAATGTTACAATATGTAAGCACTCATTATGAGTCCAATTTAGGGTCTAACTGGAAAGGCATGTTCTTGGGTTTGATTCTATCAACATAAAACCATCTGTCCATATTTCCTCAAACTTCAACGACAAAAGATTGCCAATCCAAAGATCTTCAGACATAAGTTCAGAGCATATTGAATTAGTTTCTCATTGAAGTAACTGAAAAAATACTAATCAATAATATTAAAAAGTCAATGAGTTTTCTCTCACAAGGAACCTAAATAAATATCCACAATTAAAGAAAACTAACTAATGGTACCCTGGGCTCGTACAAGATAACTGAATGCTTACAGTTAGCCAACTTGGCTTTGTTAAATCGGAACACTTTGTAACATGAAGGTAACTAACTGTGAGCATTTGGTTACGCGAAACTTATGAACTCACAGTTCGATAGATGATGAACAAAAAACAAATGTCATTTCACACCAAATGATTATTTGCATACAGTTGCTGTGTAATTTATGCAATTTGAATCACAAAGAAAACTAGCTTACCATTAAGCTTGTGAAAGAGGAAAGATTTTGCATTTGTGCATTTCCTTGTGGATAGGTGAAAGTTGTAGCATTTGGTTGTGTGGTGCTTGAAAATGCATAGCTCACAGATGGAAGTTCATATCCAAGACCATGTATTGAATCCAATGTGTCATTCCTCGATACTTCAGCTTGCGAAATTGAGGAAGTGTCAAGGTTCTCTGTGCCAATACCACTTCTGGAAGGTGCATCTTCACTCAGTGTAGGTTGTAGTTGGCCATTGTTGTAGTACTCATTTCTGACAGAACAGTATGTTGAGTGAAAAAAAATGATATATGCCACTTAGAGAAAAAAAAGACACATGGTGGTACCTGGTACTATAAAAAATAAAAAAACAATGAACTACCTGGAATCAGACTGATCCACTGAAGAAGGATTGTCTGCAACTGGAACCTCCTCCACATTGCTTTGAGGAGGTTTTGCAGGAAAAGATCCTGCAAATGCACCAGAAGCAAAGCTGCCAAAGCTCAGTTGTGCACAATCTGCATTTGTCACCTGTAAATGATCAGGAATTATTACTGCAGGATTCGTTTCAACAACTTTTGTGCTACTCTCATCATGTAAATTTATTTGGTGCAGGTTTGCAGCCACTGAAGATATTTCCGCCCTGACATCCTCGACCGGAAAAGATCCTACAGCCATGAAACTATAGATGTTAACAAAGAAAGCATATTCAGTATATCTTCTTTGAGAGGGGCATATTGAATACATGATGGTGGAAGTAGTTCTTGAAGACCAAAAGGATAGTGGTTATATTGATACAAATGCAATCAACTCAGAACAGTTCTATGTACCGTGAACCAAAAAAGAAAAGCAAAAAAAAAGGACATTACTCTGCGTAACTTTGCAATGTTCTATATCTATCATCATGTCCTGATACAATCTACAATGTAAACAAAGACATTCATATGGACAAACAAATAATTCCCAATCACGTCTTCAAGTCTGTAGTGAGGTCAAAAAGGAGCACAGATCAATGACAAAGAAGGCATCTTAGGACCAATAAGACTTGGTGCACTAAAAGAGCAAAAGAATGCAAGCAAATGATTACAGTCAAATATACAGTGGGCTGGCAAACTCCTAAGGATAACTACCATATTGCATAATGCAGTAAAGGATGACTCATGTTCTACCTTTTCTGCTCAAACTAAAAGGAACTATCCTGTGAAATATCAAGTTAGTACCTTCATGATATTCAAACCCCTGCCTTTCAGATTGGTAGGAACTCATGTTCTTTAATAGATGATCATTAAGAGGAGCATCTCCAGAAGCTTCTAGAGGTGTCTGCTTGTCAGATATAGAAACTGATTCTGCTGGTAGGCTTTCTCCATCGAAATTTTCTTGTGGCACTTCAATCTCGTGTATATGAGGTTCTATATTTAAGTCAACAACCAAGTTAGACGATGCTGACACCACGTCAGGGATATGAGATGCTTCTGGTACATCAACTATTGACCATCCATCATGAGCAATATGTTGATCTTCTGCCCCAATATCATGGTCAATCTCTGAAATCTGTAAACAAGATTCTTGAGAAGATACCATCTTCTTTTCTGATTCTGATGGAGTAACTGTGGTTGGAGGTTTCACACTGTGGTGTGGCATAGCAATGGATGCATTTTGAACCATGTTAGAAGGCTTGCCCTGAGGTCTACCAATTTTCACTATATCTGCCATAGAAACATGTCCTGGTTTTCCCAACCAATTATTCTGGAAATATGGTGATGGTTGTGAAGGGGTAGAATATCCATCGACAAGATTTGTTGTTTGCAAGGTATTTTCCGCTGAATAACTGTTACAATAAATAAAGAGCTCTTCAGGTTACACAGGAAAGAGCATATGGCCATCACATGAACTGACAATCGAAAATAAAAATAAAATGAAATGCAAAGACTTAATATCCTACATGAAATTTGACATTATATAATTTGAGGGCTACCTCTGAAAATTATAGCATAAGAAAAGCAAATTACTTATGATGTTTGGGAAGGAAACACAGAGTCTTGAGGATGAAATTATACATAATATGTCAAAAACTTATAGTATAACAAATGTATTCTTCTGTACTCAGAACAAGTAATTTTTTTATTCCAGAATCTGCAGCACTGGTCATTTCTCATCCGCACGAACAAAAATGATCAATATTAAATAGATATTCGTCATGGTAAAATTATAGAGGTAGAAATCAATAATGAGAACAAATCATGGGATGTACAAATAATGACTAGTAATTATGGAGATATTGGTTGTAAGTAGAGTCAAGTCAACAAAGTATGGAGATGCGATGCATAACTATAGAGATGTGTTAGTTGAGGAGAAAAGAACTAATATTTAACATGAATTAACTGAGCTCAGATGCGTCAAACAGAAATGTTGAGGAATTCTCGCCTTGAAACAGTTGATCTCAGAGAAGGGTTACTTGCCACCATAGTCATTTCCGACATCAGTGAGGAAGGAATAGCATTTGCACCATTTTCTTTCTTTCCAATAGGTTTACTACGAGTAACTCCATAGTCTAACAAAATGGAGAATGAAGTCAGAACAAAATACAAAGTTGTTAAATGCGTATAAGAAGAACCACAATAATGAATGCACAGACCAATAGAACTTGTCTGGGAAGAAGTGTTGCGGCCCCCACGGTCAGAACCACTCCTAAGACCACGACCTGAGTTGCTATTTGATGCTCGAGATCTAGATTCAGGAGGATCTTTGATCTGGAAAAGAAGAGCAAAGAAGGATAGGTGAATGTCAGAGCTTGAATGGCGTGATTATACACATGATACAGAAGAAACACAATAGCTGCATATCAACATTTGCTAAAGGAGAGTGCAATTTTACAAATAACTAAGCAAACAAAACTTGAACTAAAAAAGTTTGGTTATGTTTCTTGATTACTTTGAAAGGAAAATCTCTTGAAAACTGAATCATGGAAGAAAGTAGGGTTACCCAAATTTTCTAACTAAAATAGTTTGACTGTAAGTACATATGCATAAATAAGATGTAATATTAAGAACGACAGATCAAGATATCTATAGTTTTGTACAAAATTTATACCCAATATTTAGATGAAAAGCGTCTAATCATAAGTTAATAAGAATAACAATAATAATGTCCTACATAACGGATGTGTCTCCATCTTCCCTCCCAATTCAGAGCTCAATACGGAAACTGGGCTTCTGGCCCGATTTGCATCGAGAAAGAAAAGAATAACAATCATAAACCCTCGAAGAAGAAAGAATAGAATATTACTGAGAAAAAAATTTATGCATTATAGTAATCTAACCAACCTCCTTTTTCTTGTCACGCTTACTCTTCACCTCCTGAAAAGTATCTGCAGAATTGATAAAATTTAGACAGAAAACTACTTAGAGCAAAAAACAATTTATGCATATTAAGTAAATACATGATAAGCTAAAAAAAGAGTATCTCACAGGTGAGAGTGTAATCCTCAGGGAAATATATCATGAAAATAACAAACAAACTTCATGGATGAGCAATAGAAATGCATGTTTCTACTTAACCTTGAACATTATCTCTTTTTTGTATTAAAGTAATCATTTATGTTCGTGGAAGGTTAGATATCATTTTAGTATCAACCGAGAATTGCTACTGGAGGAAAAACAACCGATCATGTAGAATTTTACATTGTGTGTTGAGTTTCAAGAAACCAAGATGGATCTGAATTTAAGATATAAACAAAGACTAGGCCTAAATGACAAAAGCTATAAAAAGTCATTGGAAGCATATCTGCACAAATACAAAGCTAATGAAGATTAATGCTTCCTCCAATATCAGTACTTTATTATTCTGCCCTCAAGAGAAGAACAATAACCAAACTGAAAAAGATTACTAAATCCCAAT
This sequence comes from Pontederia paniculata, assembly GCA_001647135.1. NCBI lineage: Eukaryota > Viridiplantae > Streptophyta > Magnoliopsida > Commelinales > Pontederiaceae > Pontederia > Pontederia paniculata. The sequence goes on along the minus strand of LTAE01001326.1, from coordinate 24,765 downwards.
AAGTACATCATTCAGCAGCAAAGTTGTAATCACCTATACAAACAAGACACAGAGAATGATCCACCTTACTACCGTGTAGAAAAAATTGCAGTCTCCATCTGGAGAAATAAATGGCACTTTATTGAAACTGATAAACAAATTGTTGGGACACAGAAGCATGGATCATCACTAACTACCCATATTGTCCGAAAATTTATTATTTCTTTGCAACTATCCATAGAAGTACCAAGTTCAAGCCCTTCAGTAAAATTGTATAGACAATATAACACTTCAAACCCCTGCAGAGTTTCCATACCAGATTGTATTTCAAATCCCTAAAGAAGCTTCATATCTATCTGCTTATGTCAGAGAGTGGCTTCCTAATTCCTACCCTATATCTTGCCCGAAACATCTCATGACAACATACTAGGTATAAAATGATATGGTCAATGAAACAAACTTCAAGTCCAACATTGAAACTACTTCTATGTTCTCTTTCTAAGAAAAGAATAAAGAAAGCGTACAAAGTGATTGGCGGGCAAAAAAAAGGGGGAAAAGCCACAAGAACGATTCTTTCACCAAGGCCAGCAAAAAAAATGGATCATTTTTGTTAGATCGGAGGTGAACTACCCCCAGGGATGAAGCACCCCCAATCATGGCTAATTTCTCATCAATTCCGACAAAGAAACCGCCCCAAAAAGGTCCCTCTTTTCTCCCAAATATGCCACCTCAAGGGTAATCTCTTCAATTCCAGGTCATTTTACAACGGAATACCAGAGGAAATACCGCGCAAGAAGCAAAAGAAAAGACCGGGCAGCTGCGATACCTTGGGCAAGAAGCCTGTTGACGGCCTCGTCTGGGTCCATGTTGCACTCCCGGAGCATGGCGTAGATCTCCGACTCCGGGCAGTTGACGATCTCCTTCAGGCTCTGCACCAACTTCCTCGCCCCCGCCGGGATCGGTACCGCCGCCGCCTTGCTCGCCCCAGCTCCGCCGCCGCTCATTCTTCCTCCTTTCCTCTCGTCTCCTACCCAAGAGATACCTCTCCTCGCGCTCTTCTCCGCCTCCGAAGGTCTCTGCTACTACTGCTCGCAAGAGGGGACAAAGGTGGGGGAGGAGTTGCTCTCGATATCAACTGCTGCTGCTGCTGTTGCTCTCCACTCGGCGGCCAAAACCCTCCTCCGCCTGTGTCGACCAGTATTTATAACACCCTCCTTTTAGAGAAATAAAAAAAACGAGGATATCTAATCGTTTTCGCAAGAGTGGGAACTGTGACGAGGCCTTTCGTTTCTTTTATTTACTTTTAACTTGTGAGATGTTTCTTTATTTTCATCCGGTATTTTGAGGGGTTTCTTTCTTTTTCTTTCTTTCTTTCTTTTAACTTCCTGTGTCTACATGTCTAATTTTTATCAGGAGGTTAAAATGTTTGGATGCTATATAATTTTAGTATTTAATTACTACATTCTAATATTTTTTTCACATTATTTTAGTTTGACATTATTTCTTGTCGGATAAAAATATCTCCATTTTATTTTATTATTTTTTTTATTTTTCCTCTCTTCTATTTTTTTAGTTATAATAATATATTTAAAAATATAAACAATTTAAGAATTTTTTTATGCCAAACAAATTGTAACAAAAAATATCTTCTATAATTTTTAAAACATTACAAATTTTCAAAACAGGTCCATAACTTTTTTTCTCTTCTTTCGTTCTTTTTTCGAGTCAGTTAAGTAAACAGGTGATTAGTGAAAAAGAAGCCAATATTGGATTCAACTTTTGAAAGTATAAACTTGTCCATTCATAATTTATATTTCGGTTTATTTTCGAATTTAAATATTAAATGTTAAATACTGAAGTGTGTAATATTGATCTCTCAATTTCGCATATCTCCAAACTAGCTATTTTTTTCTCTTTCTGATTATATTTTTCATCTGCTCTCGATTTGTTTTTTACTTCATGAATTAATTATTGAAGAATGAATGTCTCTATAAAAAATAAATCATGAGTAAAGTTGTGATAGGAGAAAATGTGGACAGTTAATAAAGGTTGAAATTAGCTGTGTATATCGAATCTGTAATGTTTATTACAGGCTAATAATAATAACTGTAATAAGCATTCAATCTGATGACATTTATTATTTTAAATATTTAGAATCCAAAATTTGATTGCCAGTCAAGAGAATTATAACAGTGAGAAATTTTAGATGCTCGGACTTGAATGACCATACAAAATATCATATAGATATTGCATTAGGATTCAAGATAGGGTTTAACTTGCGATCTTGTTGACGTCGTGAGCGATCATGGAGTCCCTCGTATGCGATTCTACTTTCTCTTCTTCAACTATTGACATTGTCATTCTATCCCTCTCATTCGCAATCCTATCTGACTTTGCTAGCATTGCATTCACAACATTACTGTAGAAATAGGATTTATCTTTTATTTTCGTTGTTTCTATGTGTTTAGATAGATGACCTTCTCGAGGAAAGGAACTTTGTTCATGATGCATACATTGTCCTCGCAGATCCAATTCACAATATGTTGATAAAATCCCTATGTTATTAGGAGTCTTCTTTAATCAGGATTAGTACAAATTTCCTATTTTTATTATGGTTATCTTTTTAGTTCTACTTAAATTAAACTTGTATTAGGTTAACCTATAAATAGAAACCTTTGATACTTTTGTTTCCTTACTATAAGAATTATTATTTCTTTCATACTTGCTTGGAATTATTATTCTTGAGGTTTGACCACTTCGAAGTGGTCTGTTTGAAATCGAGTAAATTATATAAATGGACATTCATTTTTTGCTCGTTTTCATAATGGTCATTGTGCTTTACTTTGTAATCACATGGATATTAAACTTGAAAAAAATTATAAATATGATAATTTTGATTGGCGATGGTCATATTCCAAATAAAAATGCTTATGTGGATGATACCTACACATCTTAGATTCACATGTAAATCCTGAATAAAGACAACGACATCTTCCATCTTGAGTAAGAGGAGTTCCATCGGCATCAAGTCATCTTCTTTTTATCGACACAATTGTACTTATGTTTGCATGTCAAAAGATAGCCAAAGCTATTGAATTCACTTTTTGAAGAAAGAACTTCATATTTCTCGGGTTTTTGTAAGACACTATCCTATCAAACATTGAAACTCTCATATATTTTTGTATAGCCTTAAGGACAAGGCTATATTGAAAAAGGCAAGAATGATGGGATCTCTAATTTTATTAGGAGTTTTATTTTAATTACAATTTGGAGTCTTCTTTGATTACCTAGTATATATATTTCTTATTTTTATTATGATTACATTTTCTTTGAACAGCGAGCAGCGGCGCGAAGCAAGGCAGCGGAGTAGAGTGCAGCGTGGTCGAGTCTCTAGGCGGAACAACAACAACAACAATAGCAGCAGGGCATCATGGAGCAGCAGGACATGCATTGACGGAGCTGAGCAAGGTGCGGAATGGTTGAGTCTCTAGGCGGAAGAGCAGCAGCAGCAGGGCATCACGGAGCTGTTGGCAGCGAGCGAAGGAAGAAGAGATTTGGGAAGAAGAAAAAAATATGTCGTGCGTGCCCTAATTTGTTTTAGGAGAGAGAAGAAAAAAGTGTTTATACCTTTCTTTTTAACTAGCCGGCTCTCTTAACTGAACCATTTTTTAACTAAAAAAAAATCGATCCGAGCGCATGTTTTGCATCCACCATCGATCAACAATCTGACGGCGGAGACACTAGGAAGCACTTTCCTCCCTAATTCAATAGAGAGTACCTCCATTAATTACTTTATTTTTATATAGAGCATGTATTTGTATAACACAAATTACCTAAATGTCATTGTCAACAATAACTAAAAATAAAAACTTCTTGGCTTGAACTAATCTCGGACAAAAGTTTTGCGATTGTCAATTTTATGAAATTATTTTGAAATAAAATTGTGAAATTATTTTGGGTATCGACTTTAAGTAAAAATAATAGTGTTTATACTACATCTTTTTTCTTATCTTGTAGCAACAACAAGTATGTCATGACAAATAAAACATGCAATTGTTTAGGGTGTGCAAGAGCATGTAGATGGCTCGCTAATAGTATGCAGTTGTTTGATAAAATAAAATATATGGTTGGTTATGTTTTACATTTCTCAAACATTGACGAATAAAATTGCAATAAAATTTGCAGAATATTGATATATTCCACATTTGGAGGTTCTTGCAATAATATAACATAATATTTTAAAAATGCATTCAAATTCACTTAAAATTTATAGATATGACTTAACTAATATTTTATTAAAATTGTAGTCTCGTCATGTAGAAGTCAATCTCCACAATATTGAGACATTTGCATTTTCTCATGAGAACACAAGAAAAAAAAAGTGGACACAAAGTTAATAGAGATGAGAGCCTTTGATTTCATTAAATTCAACACTTTGTTGCAACTTCTTTCCTAGATAATGTCCTCAACTAAAATGAAAATGTAAAAAGAAAGATTCGTGACACCATGAGAAAGACTAATGAAATAATTGGTGAAAAATATAATATATCTTAAATTTTGAAATTTGAAACAAACATGAACACATGTCAGAGTTGTAATTACATGATTAAAATGAAATTTGAAAAGATTCCGTAGTTTAACTTTGAACCACAAATGGCGAATTTCTAAGAAAAATATTTAACATAATCATATGTAGAATTCATGTAGTACTTTGGTACCATATATTTAAAACAGAACCAAGAGATAACTATTTCAAAAAATAAAGAACAAGAAAGAACTAAACAAAAGATCGTGAGCAATGCTAGCAAATCTAAATATTGAAATATAGAAATCCCATAACTATGTCTCTTCTAAGTACTAGAATAAGATTGATAAAGTAGCAAGTTCAAGATTAGTGGTTTATGAATTCATCTTTTGTTACTAACTGAGTAGATAATAATAAAATTAATATAATCAACTTCTTTTAGATAATTTTTATACCTTTTCAATACTAATTAACCATAACAATCTTACATTAAGTTTAAATTTAATAAATAAATTTAAAAATAATAAACCTTAAATAGAAAAAGAAATATGCCACTAAACATATAATATATGAAAATTTGTAAATATAATGTATGATAAATAGGGAAGTTTAAAGTGCAAGAGATTAAAAAAACAAAATAAATGAATATAAGAAAAATAGAGTACAATCAATCATATTTGTGAAAAGAATTATGGTGAAAATTAACAAGTTAAAGACAATACATATATAAGTTTGTAAATAAAATGCTTAAGAAAACAAATTTCAAAGGCAAGTTAATAGAGAAAACAAATTCGTAGAATGGTTACAACTTTTTTTAAGTTATGAATTAATAATAAATAATATGAATATAAAATGAATGAAATTTATGTGCTTAAGTGGGTGGCTGATAATTGGGCTAGGCTTTAGGATATGCTTAATTAATGTAGTGAAAAAGAAAGTTAGCACATGCTACCTTCATCTTAGTACTAGTGTTGTATTCGTTTAAGTTACTCCCTAATTATAATATGTTGTATATACTATAATATACATATGTTGCTAGTGTCATTGCTTGCATATGCATGTGTCGACAGGTAGGTGGTGTTGCTCTTGTTTAATATCTTCGTTACAAATAAAGCATATGAAGCATCAAAATGGGAGAATACATTGAAACATCATCTTTAAATACATCATATATTAAAAGCAGACTCATTGGCATTTTAAATATATAAATGTTTCTTTCCACTCTAAGTTAAGCAATTTGAAATTTACTTAACAAAGGAACAATAGATACTAAACCAAATATTTCTCATATTTCTTTGTTTGACATGTACTAGTGGTTTTATTAGTTAATAACGAATAACAATTAACGACTAATGATTAGCGGGTTAATTATTGAATGCAATAAAAGTGTTTGACAAATGCATCATTTAAATCAAGATGAACGTAAAAATAACTAAAAACGATATAAATATTATTTAAATATTTTGCATTATTATATGAATCCTAAATTAAATAAGTACTTTTTCATTTTAACTATCTTAATATTAATAAATAATAATAAAAGTAAACAACTATCAAAATCATTTTAAATAAATAATAAATAATAAATAATAAAATTATCACAAGATATACAAAAAAATAGATCACATAAATGATAGTTAATAATGAATCTTTTGAGAGTATGTTTGGAAATAAACTTTAACATATTAATTGTTACCCCTAAATGTTGGTCTTTCAATGTCTCAAAATGTTGGAACAATCACTCTGTTACTATTAATTGTACTTACCCGAAATAACTTATAGTCAACACACTACAGATCAAACAATGTCATAGACAAAGGTCCTGTTTGGCACACATTTAAATTAGCGTCTACAGTAGCAAATAGGTATAATCCATATAGTTGCGAAAATTATCAAAATAAGACAGTTGATGACCAAGTCAATATGCTAGTTAAAGTGTTTGGTAAGTATAATTAATAATAGCGACAAGCGATTGGAACTCAGCATTTTGAGATGCTTGACATAACAACATCTAGGGTAGCGACAAGTTTATGAAAATTTATTTCAAGATATACCCTCAAAATATTTTAATATTAGTTAATATTTGTATGAGATACTTATTATTTTATATTACATGATCACTTTATTATTTATTATTATTTTATTAACTTATAAATTATTTGGTCAGCTATTTATTTTATTATTATTTATTAATATTTAAAATAAAAATGTGTTATTCAACTTATGACACATATATTAATGCAATTTATTAAATAATCATTTGTACCCTTTTTAGTCATTTATATTTATTGATTTATTCAAACTCTGCATTTGTCAAACACTTTTATTAAATTTAATAATTCACTCGCTACCACTAATCGTTAATCTCTACTCGCTAATCGCTATTCACTATTAATCGCTAGTACATGCCAAACAGAGCCAAAGAAAGAAAAAGATTAAGGAGTCGGCCCACAAAATTGTCATTGTTCAGAGAGGATAACACACAACATCATAGTCGTGCTCTCCGCTTGCTTAGTGCAGCAACCATGGGACGATGATAGTAAGGCGAGGGCGAAGGAACTCGAAGCAGCACGACGACGAGGTGAGAGATCCCGATGAAGCAACGATGATGATGAGGTGAGAGCAAACTGTGGAGCAACAACGATACGAAAGTGGATAATGGAGCAACAAAGGTACAACTGACAAAAGCAGCAGCAACAAGGCAAGAGGGAACAAGCAACAATGAGGTGGAATGATTAGGGTTCAAAGAGAGAAGCGAAATGTCGCTCTCGGTTAGTTGGGTATAAAAAAAGAGAAGAGAAAAATATTTTAGGGTTATAAACATCTTCAACCTCTCCAACTTTAAGTTGTGCTTAAATTGTGTCTGAACCATTGTTTGCTTCCTAACCAGCTCATGAACCGTACATTTTCTTTCTATATATCAATCGTAGCTCCTACGGACTGGTAAAAAGTTGCCACCATTTAATCCGGTAGCATTTACATTAAATCCTTTAATTTTATTTATTTTTATTAAAGACCCCAAATTCTAATAGTCGGTAGTATTTTTTCGATATCTCAAATAAATGAGAGACTATTGTACTGCATAGAGAATAATAAACTAATAATCCTAAGATGCATGGATGATCATACAAAACATCAAATATATAATAGCCAACATTAATATTAGGATTCGATGTATGTGACATTATAATTTCAACATTTTGAACTTTTTTTCCTATGATTAAAGTGAGATCACTCGTTCACCTTAAGTTGTTATTTCATTTTGGGTCCCAACGAATGTTTTTTTTATTATTCTTCTACATACCAAAAGTTATGTGAGATAATCTTTTAATAGCAATTGCTATATATAGAAATTTATTTGGAACTAAAATAACTAAAGAAAGCTTGTAAGCGAAAACTTAAGAAAATTTGATAAGTACCCAACTTCTCAAAAAGTACGATTTTCAAAGTAGATTTTATAATCTTCTAATAATCAAACTTCAATCATATTTAATGGTTGAAAAAAACTCACGACTAATAATAAATATCATGCAGCAACCATGGGAGGACGACAGTGAGGCAAGGGCAAAGGAACTCAAAGCAGCACAATGATGAGGCGAGAGATCCCGACGAAGCAACGATGACGGTGAGGCGAGAGCGAACTATGGCGCAACAATGAGGATGAGAGTGAATAATGGAGTAACAAAGGTGTCGAGGTGAGAGCAAAGAATGGGGCAAAAGCGACAACGATAAGGCGAGAGGGAATAATGTAGTAGTAGTGAGGCAGAACGATTAGGGATCAAAGAGAGAAGAGCCAAGTGTCACTCTCGATTAGTTGGGGATTGAACATAGAGAAGAGAAAAATAAAATAGAGTTTTAGACATCTTCAACTTGGCCATCTTTAAATTGTGCTTGAATCGTGTCTGAACAGTCATTTGCTTCTTAATCGGCTAATGAACCACACATTTTCTTTCTATCTACAGTCTAGTAAAAAGTTGCTATAATTTAACCAATAACATTTACACAGAATCCTTAAGATATGGCACTAATCATTTTAATTTTTTTATTAAACACCCCAAATTCTAATCGTTGATAGTGTAACGCTTCCAAATCCACACCCCGTCACCTGGCAGAATGCGGACCTGGTGATGTTACCAACTTACATCTTTGACTTTCTTTTGACCAATCCACTGGCCAATACTATGAACATGTCATTGCGGAAGCCAATACTTGACCTATAACCAGGACCTATGCCATGTGCAAGCCATCTCATCACGAATCCATCACGCTATCGCTATGCAACCATCATTTATTTACACCTATTTGCCTGCATGATCAAAATGCAGGGAAGACAATTCTTCCATGAGCTATAAAGCCCAATATGTAAAGGATAATAATTCAATAGGGTATAACATATATGAAGATATAAGCAACGGACAATATTTCTATCAATCATCTTTATAAACATTAATTTTACCTTTTCTCTCTATCTTTAAAATAATAATAAATACGAGATATCCATCCTTATCAACCTTTTATCAATTCATTTAATCTTTATTCTTTCCTTTCCAATCAATCATTTTCGATCGATCAATTTCAATCAATAATGTTCCATTATTAGTACATGAAGATTCCAGCGACCAGGGCCAATATGGCTAGCTAGGTCATGGGTCAACCCGAGACCCGTCAATAACAATAACAATTAAATCAGGAGAGAACATCAATAACCCTCAAGGGATTAAAGCCTACTCTTCCTATCAATAATCGAGAACACCAATAATCGTTATAAGATTAAAGTCTGTCCTCTTTCAATATCTCAGAACACCGATAACTCTTATAGGATTAAAGCTTGTTCTCAATAAACACATGGGAGAATACCGATAACCATTATAGAATTAAAGTCTATTCTCCAAGTCCGTTGGGACCTTCCTCTTCATGCATAATTTCAATCATAAACATTTACATATTTTATCTTTCAATTATCTATAATGCTAAGTTCACGTGAGAGTATACTAATCCTACCTCAATCAAGTTCAAACAGTCATACGAACAAGCATCATACATCCCGGGACACGGTCTATTTTTTTGTACATGCATCATACACATATGAGATACCATAAGGTTGATCCTCCTTAATTACATACCTTAATTATTTACCTTTCTTCCTTCTTCAATTTATGTTCCTTGTCCTCACGTGCATGACCTCCTCCTCTTTAGTCCTCCGAGAGAGTGAGAAAGATAGACAGATAGATAGATAGATAGATAGATAGATAGAGAGAGAGAGAGAGAGAGAGAGAGAGAGAGAGAGAGAGAGAGAGAGAGAAATTCTGGTTCTTAAAGCTTGAGAGAGATTATGGGGTCATTCCCCCTCTAACTCTCTTTATATAGGGTTACCTAGTCATAATCCTAGTCAAAGTTAATTTAATCCCTCCTATCTC
>LTAE01001326.1:0-14619 GCA_001647135.1 Pontederia paniculata | reverse complement strand
ACTATCCCTAAATAACCTCCTTAGGAATCATGTTATATCATTCAATAGGACAATTTCATAACAATCTTAATCATGACTAAACATCAGTATTCATCTTTTACTATAAAATCAATCCTAATTAAAATTCAAAAATTCTTCCAAACTTCTTCTCATCACTTTTAGATAAATCCAGAGATTACTTAAACCTCAAAAATTAAATTCTTGATAATATCCTTATAAATCATGATATATCTTTTCATTAGGACAATATCATAACTAATCCTCAATATTCATCATTTGTTGGAGAATCAATCCTAGTTTAAATTCAAAATTCATCCAATTTTTTTTTCATCATAATAACTTCAGATCACCTAATAATTAAATTCATGATAACCTCCTTAGGACTTAACCTATATCATTCTTGATGGCGCGGTAACTGTTCGTGATGCTTGCACATGGTCCTTTATCTATCTTAGGGACAGCTAAGAAGTGCTCCTCTTTAGGCTCTGATACCTTCTGTAACACCCCCAAATTCACACCCCACCACCTGGCGGAATGCGGACCTGGTGACGTTACCAACTTACATCTTTGACTTTCTTTTGATCAATCCACTGGCCAATACTATGAACATGTCATTGCGGAAACCAATACTCGACCTATAATCAGGACCTATGCCATGTGCAAGTCATCTCATCACGAATCCATCACGCTACTGCTACGCAACCATCATCTATTTACACCTATTTGCCTGCAGGATCAAAATGCAGGGAAGACAATTCTTCCATGAGCTATGAAGCCTAATATGTAAAGGATAATAATTCAATAGGGTAAAACATATATGAAGATATAAGCAACGAAGAACATTTCTGTCAATCATCTTTATAAACATTAATTTTATATTTTCTCTCTATATTTAAAACAATAACAATACGAGATATCCATCCTTATCAGCTTTTCATCAATTCATTTCATCTTTATTCTTCCCTTTCCAATAAATCATTTTCGATCGATCAATTTCAATCAATAATGTTTCATTATTAGTACATGAAGATTCCAGCGATCCGGGGCCTTCCAAGTGTCGCTCTCGATCAGTTGGGGATTGAACATAGAGAAGAGAAAAATAAAATAGAGTTTTAGACATCTTCAACTTGGCCATCTTTAAATTGTGTTTGAATTGTGTCTGAACAGTCATTTGCTTCTTAACCGGCTAATGAACCACACATTTTCTTTCTATCCGTCGATCGTAGTCCTACAGTCTAGTAAAAAGTTGCTATCATTAACCAATAACATTTACACTGAATCCTTCAAGATACGACACTAATCATTTTAATTTTTTTATTAAACACCCCAAATTCTAATCGTTGATAGTATTTTTTTGATATCCCAAGTAAATGAGAGACTATTGTACTATATAGAGAAAAATAAATGAATAAATCTTAGATGCGTGGATGATCATTAAAAGAATCAAATATGTACTAGCATTATTATTTAGGATTAGTATTCAATGTACACGAGATTATAATTTCAATGTTTTGAATTTGTTTCATGTGATTAGAATGAGGTGTCACTTGTTCACCTCAAGTTCTAATAGTCATTGTAGGTCCCAATGAATGTTTCTTTATTATTCTTTTACATATCAAAAGTTTAGTGAGATAGATTTCAACGAAAAAATGATATATAGAGGAATTTAATTGGAAATAAAATAACAAAAGGAAGTTTGTAAGCTTTTCTTAAGGAAATTTGATAAATACCCAACTTATCAAAAAGTACAATATTCAAAGATATATTTATAATATTTTATAATCAAACTTTAATCATATTTAGTGATTGAAAAAATACACGGGTAATAATAAATAAATAAATAGTATATATACATATCTTTTATTAAAAAATATGTGTACACAACACACAACTACAACATTCTTATTTTATCAACATACGGAGTGATTCTTCGTCAATAAGTTATACACTTCAATAGAATACACTTATGCTAGAAACTCGTGCGAGGAACATAACTTTAAAAAAGAAAAAAAACGTAACACACTTATACAATAATTTTTATCATTTGTTGACGTGAATAATATTCATATTTTTATCATCGCTTTTTAAAAATTAGCATAAATAACCATTTTGAAATCACATGCTAAAAGTTTCATTTTTTAACTTTCGAGGATATTGAAAACATTGTACAACATCATTTTTAACTAAAAAAAAGAAAGTTTTTTCTCAATTCATAACCATCTTTAAACATGCATATATGTGTTATCTATCATCTCTTTGATATAGAAATGATCTTATTACAAAAAAGCATGAGTCCTAAGTCTTGGTCCATTGGATACATGCTACTATATTAGGAGAATAAGAATACGATAATGTTTTGGAAAATCTAACATTTATTTCCAAAAATCTTTCGTATAGACAGAAGCACCCAAGATACTAGGAAAAGTGTTACTTTGGAGCCTCAACTAATTAAATTGCTTAGATAAGTAGGGTAAACGGTAAAAATATGTAAAATTGAGAGGATTAATCTTTGCAACAAGCAAGAAATCATCTCTGGAAGCCCTCCCACCATGAAAGTAGAGTCATGAATATATAACTTTTATAAGAAAAGAAAATAGTTATTAATTGATTGTAAAAAAAATGTCATAGTCATGAATGCATAAAAAAAATTCTACATGAGAGAGTTCAACAGTAAGTGTATCTAAACTTTGAACCGTCCAAGTTTGAATTGTGGACTTCTAGCATGACACAATATGTTATGCATTCTTCGCCAGAAAATAGACATCAACATTATATAAGAAAATGTAATTTTAAATTAAATTAGAACCATAACAAATGTCTATAAAATAAGATACATTGAACCATAAGATGAAAATTTACTATTTCACAACACCATTTTATTTTACAAATTCTCTTTCTCTATATTAATAAGCTTTTTTTGAAAAAAAAAAACATTATAAAAAAAAAACTAAACTTGACGAAACAACGAAAAAAGGCTTTTCTGATCATACGGACTCTCATGCCAATAAAGCTCAACCCATGCCATTATAAACTATGTTCGGTCCTCTTGCTTTTCACACAATAAAGCTCAACCCACAAATCCTTTGCCATCAACGTGGCATCTTCGAGCCTTAGAAAGCATTGCACATATGAAAACCTAAAGATTTCCCCACTAATCAAAAGAAAACAACAAATTTAACAAACTAAAATGAAAAGAACTAATCAACAATAATGAACAATTATTAGCAGATCTAAAATTTGATGGATGCTAAAAATTAATAGTCGTCTATTCAGTCATAATATATTTTTATTATTCTAATATTGAATTAATTATTTACTCATAATTATTTCGAATGCGAGAGCTGAAAAATTAGGAGCTAATAAAAAAAAAAGTCTCCCATTTAATGGCACCGACTCCCTCACCCAATGTCACCCCATTATCCTCTTGCTCCACGTCGCACGCAAAAGTAGGACCCACACCGTGCAACTAAACATTGTCCAGTAAATATTCCCCCCTTGTTCAACGCCTCTATCTCAGAGCAGCGAAAGAAAAAAAAATAGTAAAGGGACCCAACAAACAACACCCCGCACCTGACTAATTTCGGGAACCCTCCCTCGTATACGCCACCTGGCACCTTGGGTTTAGAGCGTAAGCGATCGATTTAGGTCGCGCTTTGGCGTTAAAAAATATCTATTATTATCTCCTCCGCTGTCGTATCCCAGCAGCACGAAATAAACGACGTCGCCATCTCATCCGTAAAGTATGAGAGGGTCGTTGGATCTGACGGCTCGCTTTTGATGGATCCATCGGACGGCCCGAGAGAGATTTCGCCACCAAGTGCATCGTGCTCGACTCCTTTTTATATAAAAAGCCAGTCCAAGAAGCGAATTGGTTGCATAGTTGAAAGGGATTCCTCATCTCGTCCCTTTCCCTAATCGTGAGCAATTTCTCGTTCCATTTGGTTCAATTCCTCGTTTTCTTTCCTTGTTTTTGCATCCCAATTCACGCAGCGTGCTTTTCGTGATGAATCCTTGCGATTTTTTTATCCGATTTTCCTTGTAATTTTTGTTGTTGAAGTAATCGAGTTCATTTTGATTTAAGGCTTTGTGCTCGGTAGGCGATCATGGGGGCCGGACGGGGAGTTCTTGCGGTGTCTCTTTTGGTTACCATCGTTCTGCTTCCGTTGGTTGCGCCGGCGAGGGCCGACGGGCTGGTCAGGATCGGGCTGAAGAAGCGGCCCCTGGACGAGACCGGGCGGCTTGCCGCGCGGCTGTCGGAGAAGGAAGGGAGGCCTCTGACGACCCGGAGGTACGGCCTTCGCGGCAACGAGGGGGAGGATACTGATATCATTTCTCTGAAGAACTACATGAACGCGCAGTACTTTGGGGAAATCGGCATCGGCTCCCCGCCGCAGAAGTTTACGGTGATCTTCGACACCGGGAGCTCCAACCTTTGGGTGCCCTCTGCCAAGTGCTATTTCTCGGTAATCAACCAAGCCTTAGTGAAGAAAAAAAAATCTTTTTTGAAAGCATCATGTCAGGAAGAACTGTGCTGTATCATATTTATGAGATGCCTGATAATGCTTGCAGGTTGCTTGCTTTTTCCACTCGAAGTATAAATCGAGTCGGTCCAGCACTTACAAGAAGAATGGTAAACATTGGATTCCTCTACATTAGTAATAACATTTTATAAGTATTTTCTAGATAAGAAAATGTTAATTGTAGCCATGGGTTGCTTGTGTTTAAAGTTTTTGATGCATGTCAGTACTCTATAATTCAGACAATTCTTCATGTTTATGGGCCGTATTAGGCATGTAAAATGCATTAAAATTCATGTTCGTGACGCCTATTAGGATGAAATATGCACATTTAGATTCATGCAGATTTGGTCTAAGAAACCTTTATTCGCCCTGGCCTAACTTACATTTACTAGTTCTAGAAATAAAATTGATCAATTGCTGTTTTTACTTGGTATGTTTGTGGCTAGGGGTGATAATGGGTCGGGTTGGGTCGGGTTTGAGATAAAATTTGACCCGACCCAAAAATAATAATATCGGGTCGGATTGGGTCGGGTTAAGACAAAAAAAATTGAAACCCGACTCGACCCAACCCGAAATAAAAAAGTTGAAATTATTAAAATATAAGTAATTTTAGTATTAATTAATATTTTTTGTTATATTAATATTATAATTTTGGGTTATTCGGGTCGAGTTTTGAGTTATCGGGTAATTAAGCATTCAACCTGTTATTCGATCCGAAATTAATCGGGTCGGGTCGGGTTGACCGAGTTGATCGGGTTGGGTCAAATCCATGCTCACGCTATTCGTGACTAGTTCATGGTTTATGATCATTCCACCACAAATATCTCTCTGGTGTTACATCTAGATGTTCCTGACTAAGATTCTTCCATTTTTCCTGCATGCACCTGGACACCTAGGACATGCTTACTCATTTTTCTAGGGGGTAGAAGATATCTTTGATTTTTATTTGTTGAATTGAAAACTGTGCAGAAATTAACATTAACATGGCGTGATATTTCATATAACTAGTGCCTTTGTTGTTGTTTTCATTTCGTTGCCTTTTCAATATTCCATAGTTCACGATCCTGTTGAAAATATCCTTTTCTTTGGTCACTTATCCTCCGGCTTTGCTCCAAAAGTAAACAATTACTTTTTTTCTGAGCAGGCAAGTCTGCTGAGATCCATTATGGAACTGGATCTATTGCTGGATTTTTTAGTGATGATTATGTTACAGTTGGCGACTTGGTTGTTAAAGATCAGGTCTGTTGGCTTTTAACATTCTTCGTTGTTTTCTTTTTCCTTATTTTTCATTCAAATGACATAAAAGATTTTATTAACCTTTCTCCCAGGACTTTATTGAAGCTACCAGGGAACCAGGCGTGACCTTCCTGGCTGCAAAATTTGATGGCATACTTGGTCTCGGGTTCAAGGAAATATCAGTTGGCAAGGCTGTGCCTGTCTGGTACTATGACTTGATTTTTCTTTGTTTGTCCTCGGAATTATGTAGTCTTGGTGGTTGTTGAAACTTAACGAGTAACTTTACAATCTTTACTTTCTGATATCAGCATTTTCATCTTCTTTTCTTGATAAAATTAGCATTTCCAACTTTTGCATGATAGCATGGTTGTATTTTAACTGCTTTATCTGGCTATCTTTCACTTCATACTTCTGTTCTTAAAAGATTGATTATGTTGACTTTACAATGGTGAAGACTATGACTTCTCATGAAGGAAATAATTCAGATTGTGGATCTAGTCCTGATGCAGGATAAAACTTGTATGATTTGCAATTAATAGTTGTTGCCTCTTCATAAGAACTAAGTAAAATAGGTGGAAAGAATAATTGTTGAGTACATTCATCCTGTACTATTTAATTATTGAATGAATTACTAAGTTAACTATGCACCGTACTGGTTGATCATGAAGTCTAATTAGGGGCCCTTGTCTACTGGTTATATTCAACTGAACCTATTTTCCATTCACATGACAAAGGGACATATTACATGTATATATTACTTGGGATTTGTTGTCTATTTCTTTGAGAGAACTTGGGCTTTATTGTCTCTTTTTATTTTAGTTCTAGGCTATTATCTAATGAAGAGGCATGCATTCAGTTACTTTTTCCTCTCTTGATAGGTACAACATGGTCAAGCAAGGTCTCGTTAAAGAACCTGTTTTCTCTTTCTGGTTCAACCGAAATTCTGAGGATGGTGATGGTGGCGAAATTGTTTTTGGAGGGGTTGATCCAAATCATTACAAAGGGAATCACACTTATGTTCCAGTGTCACAGAAGGGATACTGGCAGGTCAGTTATTGTCCCAGTGACCTGCTTCTTTCAACCATTCGTGTGCATCTTGTGTGCTTCTGACCATTATTCCCAATCTTATCAACTAATGCAATTCATTCTTCCCACCTTTTGGCAGTTTGACATGGGTGATGTACTTATTGGTGGTGAAACTAGTGGTAATTAATTTTGTTATATTACAAGGAAATTAATATGTGTTTTTTCTTTTACTAACATGTAATTTATGTGTGTCCAAAAGGACTCTGTGCTAGCGGATGTTCGGCAATTGCAGATTCTGGAACTTCTCTGATTGCTGGTCCAACTGTAAGTACTTTGTTGTTTGATTTGCAATTGGGATTATGCTTTTGTTTGAAGTGAGCCGAGGGCATGATTGGAAAAAATGTATGTTTGTAATTTCGACTAGTAGATCTGTTTATGGTAGGGAAGACTCCTCATTATTACTACTACTTGAAGACTTCTACACCAAACTATCTTTATTAATGCTACTTGAAGACTTCACTTGCTGAATTAACTAAACATCTAAGTCGTTAAAACAATGGTATACTTTGGTAAAGTTTCCTAGCACTGCCTTTCATAGGTTTGTATTGCATTTATTTACCTTACAATTACGCAATAGACTTTTGTTATTATCTTAGTTTGGTGTAGTAGTGAAGTCGAACCAAAGGATGTAAAGGAATTGCCTCATGTAGATGACTAACCATTGGTGAAACCTCTCCTGCAGACCATTATTGCTGAGATCAATCAGAAAATTGGAGCCGCTGGTGTTGTTAGCCAAGAATGCAAAGCAGTGGTAGCTCAATATGGGCAGCAGATTCTGGATATGTTGTCATCAGAGGTCTGCAGTGATATTTTCATGACATAACTCTATGAAGGTAAATATATGTTCAATTGATTATCTTATTCTTATATGCTTGCAGACACAACCAGCTAAAATATGTTCTCAAATTGGTCTTTGTACCTTTGATGGTACCCATGGAGTTAGGTCAGCTTGCAATTTTTGTTCTTTCTCTTATGTATTTTCTTTTGTTTGTTGAGCTGTGGTATTATGTTTTCTTATGCACTAATTGGCACATATGATGCATTTTTTTGTGATTTCCCTGCAGTACTGGCATTGAAAGTGTTGTTGATGAAAATAGTGGTGTATCATCTGGTGTGAAGGAGGGTGCTGTCTGCAGTGCTTGTGAGATGATGGTTGTATGGATGCAGAATAAGTTAAGTCACAATGAGACCCAGGAGCGTGTGCTGAATTACATCAATGAGGTGCGGTATTTCAGTGGCCTCAAATTTCTTCTAAAATTCAGTTATTACGTTTTAAATCACATGGCAAGATATACTGCAGCTGTGTGAGCGGTTACCTAGTCCCATGGGAGAATCAACTGTAGACTGCAATGCTCTATCTTCAATGCCTAATGTTGCTTTCACTGTCGGTGGCAAAACATTTGAGCTTACACCAGAGCAGGTATGATTCACTCCGTAGTGTCCATGATCTACATTATTGTGATTGATTCGATCAAACAAGTTTATTTGATTTTTTGGTTTCTGTTGGATAAATTTGCTGTTTAGTGATGTTTCAGTGTCTTCCTACACTTAAAACCATCATTGTCCATTTCAAGGTCCATTGTTTAGCTGTGTTCGAAATGGTTTGGTACTACTATTAGTCATCTACAAGAAGCTGTCTGACTTTGTTATAGATGTTCCTTGCTCATGTAAATCTCTGTGGCGTAAAACCTGAAATGGTTTGATTGAAGTTTTTTTCTACGAGTTTGACCAACATGTTTTCCCTCTTATTTAATGTAAATTTAGAGTTTCATGCATTTATGATTCATGTTTCTTACCCTTGTTGTGGCAGCCTTCTGAAATTAGCTATTTGAGACCAAATTTCTGCATTATACTTATGGATTCCACATTTATAAAGTGTCTTTTCTCCATAGTTAACTCTCTTTTCTTGGGTGAACTTGGGTCCATTTTGATACATTGCTTCTTGCTGCACAATACGTCCCCTGATTAAGATCTTTGACAGTTTGGTATTTATTTGTTCATCATTGCTCGTGAGAGATTGCCCTGTTACCATTTTAACGTGGCATCCTGCTTTATTGCCATCTTAAACTTGTGTTCAGATTGGAACATTTGGTTGTAGCTAGTCCACTGAATGCTCTGGCTTATGTTTATGATATGAAAGCTTTAATGAGAAAGTACTGGTCACATTCGGTGATACCAAATTGTTTCGGGGATCAGATGTCATTTGCCCAATGCCTTGTGCTAATAGTATGATCTGCTTCTCCATCTTAAAAATAATATGATCTGCTTCTTTTGAGTTTGCAGTACGTTCTGAAGGTTGGCGAGGGTGCCGTTGCACAGTGCATTAGTGGATTCACAGCCTTGGATGTGCCACCTCCCCGTGGTCCTCTTTGGTGTGGCCCTTTCCTATCTTTTTTTTCTTCTGAAACTGTATCTGATTTACTCCTCTCATTCTTTCGCCATGTTCACATCCGTTATTTCTAAATTATGAACCATTGTAGGATTTTGGGAGATGTCTTCATGGGAGTGTATCACACCGTATTCGACTATGGCAACTCGAGAGTTGGATTCGCTGAAGCAGCTTAGATCGCCACAGAAACCATCACCCGTCCTGTCACTTTTAAAAAAAGGCATGATGTTGTACATAAGCTGAATTAAGTTATCCTTTGGTATTAAGAATGTGGTCGCTTTATATTTGTGCTCTTCTAGAGATACGACTCTCATACTTGTGTGATAAGGCAACAAAAGTAAGATATATGGGACTTTGACGAACTTATCTAAATCTGTTTGCATAATTATAAACAATTTAACCAAGAAGTACAAATAATATTATCTACAAAACATCCAATTGTCTATCTAATTTATTGTCGAATTATTACAAAATTTAAGATCTAACTTCAAAATATAAAATCGAGTTTACAAAATTTAAAATACAAAATTTAAGATCCTAACTTTAAAATGTATTTTACAAAATTTAAGATCTAACTTTAAAATACAAAATTTATTGTCGAATGTTTACAAAATTTAAGATCTAACTTTTTTGAATAAAATAATTTGATCCTATCATCTAGTTTTCATTTTTTTATATTTCTTTGATCTACATATGATTTTGCCCTTTCATTGAAAATATTTTAACAAATTGAGGTCACACTGCTCGCTTGCAGGAGCTCGTGCATGCAAGCTCTGCGCCCAGGCGAGCACGCCTACGCGTGCTTGTGCTGGAGCTTGTGACATGCTCACCGACGACCTCTCTGCGAGCTCGCACAGTATGCTCTTGGCTCAAGAGAAGGAGAACAAAAATACTTTTAAGTCTCGAGAAAAAAATTATATCAAATAAATAAAAAAAAGTTTAAGTTAATAGTAAATCAGATAGACGATAACGGAAGGCTAAAGTATCTAATCAAATTTAATAATCGAAGGTTATATCCGACTTGAGAGAAGGTTTAAAGAAATAACCTTCTTTAACAAAAGTATTACGAGATAAGATATGAACAAATTTTGAAAGTTGATGCATTTTTATCCAATAAAAAAGATTATGCTATATTCGGTAAAAAATAAAAGTTAATGTTTTATGTAACAAATAAAATTTAGGCCAGATTTGTAACAAATATAAAAGTTGAAAATCTTTCGTGCAATTCTATATATATATATATATATTTGTATATATTGTTAAGGGTCTTCATTTATACTTGACTTTACAAATCAGTTACCTAATTACTTGTTTCGTTCTAGTTTTTTGCTGCATGCAACATTAGGTTTATGCATGCTATGTATTAAACTATTTAATGCATATTGATCGAGAACTATATATCACAAAAAAAATTGTCTTGATCATGCACAATAATAATTAAGCGATCTGGATTCTCATATCATGTGTGTGGATAGGTCTAAAGCTATTGAGCTCGCTTAAAACCTTGGGAAAACCGGAGTATGTGCCTTTCATGTGTGGATTTAATGAGACAATGGCTTGCATGTGGTGGAAAATGACTCAGTTTCTGCTTGCTTTTGTGTCATGAGAATATATGCCTATAGGTTCTCCTGTGAACTTTTATAAGTTAAAAGGATTTTGAGGAGTTTCACAGACACCCATGAACTAGAGAGAATAAGTTTGGAGGATATTTCTATCTACTGTATATGCCTTTTTCTTTGATCAGCAAGCACATGAGATTTCAGACTATAATGCACTTGGCCTAAGGCCTAAGTGGCCATCCACTATTGTTGTGTCCAATTTTTATATATCTCCTTTGTTCTGAGGGAAAGAAGGGAAGGTTGTTTGTCTATATACTACCACAGTTGTTTCTTTCTAGTGAATCTTAAAAGTTAAAACTATCTTAGACTTCATGTATCAGAAATGAGAGATCACCAAGATGACAGGTTGCTTTCAGGACAAGGAGATGTTTATAGAACTAAACGAGTACAGTTGCCAGTGTCACAAAAAATGTTCACTTGTGGATGGCAAAACACCCCAGAACAAAATGTAATCTTGGTGTGCAGATATATTAGCACATCTTGGATGCTTTTAGTAAGGATGAAGACAATTATTTGAATGCTTAAAGCAGGTTGTGTGCTCTGAAGTTAGCTCAAACATTTCTGTACTTCTTGCTGAACAAGAGGGAGGGGGACAGGATTCAGCAACTTTGTTGTGTACCTCTGACCATTAGCTAGGGAGCTTTCCTATATCTTTGAGACACATTGTGTCCATATTTCTATATCAGGACAAGCTTGGGGCCAAACCGATGCCTCCAATGGTTTTATTGGTGCAGTGCATTAATTTTACAAGATCATGGCGACTTCCTATTAAATACTGTCCTTGCCTTCCTACACTGCATCTGCAATACAACTACACATTTCTGACGTTTATTAAACCAAAATTGAAATATTTGCTCAAGTGCGAGAATTTAAGTCACAAATGGCATTTTTTAAAAGAAGGGGCCACATTTCTTTTTCTGAATCTGCAACATAATTTGAATTACGAAGAGGACTCAGAAGATAATTAAGAGCAAATTTGTCCACCTGACAAAGAAATAAAACCAATGCATATGACAAATGCTCCTCGAAAAGCTTCTCCTTTTGATTCTTCTTCTAAAAAAGATGTATCAAGGCGGAGAGACACAAAGAATGCAATAAACAAATTGCTATCATTGCTTAATTTTAAAATCCATTCATGATCAATATATCAAGGCGGAGAGACACAAAGAATGCAACATAATTTGACTGTGCTAATTAATATAGCATTGATGTACCCCAATCTGCAATTTTAAATCATTTTCTTCTTATTTCGCAGGGGAAAAAGATTATTGTCATGATTACTGTCATAACGAGTTGCTAATTGGATAGGAAAAGCAAAAAAAAAAAATAAAATAAATCAAAGTGGCCAGCCATGGGACTAATTTGATTTTCTGTTCTGCATTTCTGCACCGAGCTATCATTTTCTCCACCACAGCTTGGAAAAAAATGACATATTTTCAGTGTTTTTTGTGTTCTGTGACAGCTTCTTTAGCACATATAGTGTACCAAAAAAAAAACTCCTCTTTTTCTTTTTACTCTGTTTTCTTTTTCAGTGGGCAATAGCATCTCGGCAGTTTGTTCTTCGAAGTATATCACTTTAACAGTTTCATTTCAGAATGCTAAAAGGAGAAATGGAAAGCAATCATTTTAGCAATAAGAATAAACTAAAAAACATTATGTCCTAAAATTTAACTCAACTAAGAATTCATCCCTTTCTCTTAAATGCAACTAAAATGTTCTACATATTTTTTGGTTTAAAATTTTATATTTTTTTTGTAAGTGTGAGACAAATTTTTATTATCCGTCAAGAAAGTGCTTATATAGTTATATATAATTTCTTTTATAATATTAAGCATATAGTTCAATTAAAAAAAAACCTCAATAATTTTTGTGCCTTTCCATATTTTATATAACATATTCAAACAATACTTATATGGAAAAAATAATGCATGCATGATGCGTATTTAGGTTTTCGTAAGATTTCTATACTAAGAGTTCTCTATAGATGAGATTAGGTTATCTGGAATAAGATAACATGCACGATAACAGCAAAAAGGACATCTCGGGGCTCATGAGAGAGGGGGATGGCCATTAAGAGCAACTAAAGTGGTCCTTGGAGAGAAAAAATAAATAAAATAAGTTTATTATCCGACAACTAATTTTGATAGATGGAGAATCTGAAACATGGGAAAGAAAAAAATAATATCATGTTGAGGGTGTTTCCATAGGCTTGAATTGAGATCTTACAAATTTATTTTTTATTTATGGAACTTATGTATCATTTTATTTTTAACTTTTTTATGTATCATTATGCATAATAAGACTTTCTTCGTAATAGGAAAAAGAAGTTATTAGAATCTATTCCAACTCTTCACCGAGTAATATCTAAAAATTACTCTAAACCCAAAGGACACGGTCCTGAATCATTTGAGCACACACTACGAACTTATTCCCCCACATCATCCTTACAGGCATATGATCTCAATCTTTGTAGTTGCATGGTACTAATTATACTTGTCTGAGATTGCAATAAACAACCTTACAACTAGTTGAGCTCATATGGATCGAATTTAAGTGCATTGGATGCGATTCTTAAGCTAATGTGACTTAAATTGGTCTGCATTCCTCCTCTTTGCAAATTGCACAGTCTCTGTCAGCTGGCGATTCTGCAGAGATATATTTGCGTACCTGATCGTATGCTGTGGAGCACGAGAGGTTCGTGTTTGTGCCTATTATTTTTCACATATCTTGAGCTAATAAAACAAATGTCATTTATTGGGAAGTTTCCCTTGATGAATCTCCATATATTTTCTAATATTTGATTAATTCTAATAGAAAATATAAAACAATGATTTTTTTATTTTTTTCACATTTGCGATATTAAGATAATTATGTATATGAGAACGTGGTGCACTGCTGCTGCAGAGTCGAATTTCATCAGAAAGACTTATGTATCATTTTATTTTTAATATTTTCTTTTTTTATCAATATCGTAGAGCTTCTTTTATAATCGAAAAAAATAATTATATATATATATCTTAGATTTTATCCTAAAAATATTTATAGGGAAATCATTATGTCATAATAAACCCTAATCGTAAAGATTTATCGTGGCAACAAAGGGAAAAACAATTAATCCAAATTTCACCAAAAAGTCCTTTTGTTTAATCTGAAATAACATTGAAACTAATGCACTAAAATTTCCTCTCTATTTTTTTTGTTTTTTGTTTTGTTTTTTTTTTTGGCCTTGTGCTACTTTTATGTACTTTTGTTCCTCATTTCACGGTACAGCGGTCCGGTGATCCAGCGGAGCCGGATAAGCCGTGTGTGTCGTCGGCCAAGACGATGGCCATGGACTCCTCCCGTCGGAACTTGGTCTGCTTCGCGATGAACTCCTCGATGGTCCGCCGGAACTCCTCGTCGTCTACTTCCTCCTCGTCCATCTCGTCCTCCGGCAGCGGCGGCCTCTTCTCTCCCTTCCCGCCGACATCCGTCTCCGATCGCCGGAGCTCCGGCTCCGCCTTTCTTTGCCGGTGCATCTTCTCCGACCGGCTCCTCCGGCACTGCTTCTGTCGGGTCTCCGCGCGAACGGGCTTGTCCTCGTAGACGACCGCTTTCTCCTTCACCTCATCGTCCCCCGCCGAGGTCTGCGTCGCCGCCGCGACCGACGCCGTGTGATGGTAGAAGTGATTCCGCTCGCGGACCTCGAGGAAGTACTCGTCGTAGATGTCCTCGGCTCCGGCTGAGGCGTCATCGGAGCCGCCGGCGGTGGAGGAGGAGTTGGAGGTGG
>LTAE01001325.1:34046-54290 GCA_001647135.1 Pontederia paniculata | reverse complement strand
TATATATATATATAATATATCGGATTTTTTTGTGGATATAATGCTAGACACATAGATAAATTCAAAAATATTAAGAGGTTGCAAACGTGTTTATGATGAAAGGCAGAAAAGAAACGGGATTGTGTGAGTAGCTTCAGAATAAGACGAGGGAGAAAAAGGAGAAGCGACGGTGGAGATGTGGTAGCATTCTTCAGATTTGTGATAAAGAAGTTTCAGTTAAATTGAAAATTAGTTTGGAGATGCTTAAATGTTCAAAGTACTTCAATATTATTTGCTTAGTGCCTTTGCCTATAAAACATGTCTACCTTCCCATTTTTCTAACTATAGGAATCTTTTTCAACCTATCTCTTTTCTTCAGGAACTTGGCTATGTGAGACTCACAGAAGCCGCAATATTATTTGCTGGCTTAGATGTTGTAAAATATTGGTCATCTTTTTCTCACATTTGGTTGGAATTTTCATCTCCGACCTCATATTAGATGGATGCTCATACTCCACAGAATAATATAGAAATTAGTTCAGTTGACATCTTAATGGCAATTGGACTCATAATTTTTTGTTAAACAAAATATTTCAGAATCACTGAATATTGCAGATATATAGGATTGCTCGCTCTTTCATTAAATCCCTTATGCTTTACTCTTCTTCGAAAAGGTTCTCGTATTGGAACTGAATGTTAAACTAAAATCTTATATGATAAGCTTGATTAATCTATTTTAACCCGAGTTTAAAAGTCATGTGACCCAATCTAATGTAATACTTTCGAGTAATTGATCATTTTCCTTCTATTCTGCAGCTTGGTTGTGAGCTCACTGATTTCCTTGTTGTGCTCCCTGGCCGTAAAGCTCTGAAAGCATTTAGTAGCCACATGCATTTTTCATTTGGGGCCGGTTTGAGTGCTGCTGCAGGTCCAGTTGGCAGAGTATTTGAAGCAGATCTCCGAGCTAGTGATAGAGGGTCTGGCTTGTGCTATACATACAGTTGCAGCAAAGGTACACATTTCTAGTTACTAAAGCAAACTCCCCAGTTGCAATGAGTTGATTCATATTAATTTATTTTTGGACATAAGCTTTTGCGGAGCATCTCATGCATGTTCTTTATGATAATAGGCCTCGTTTATCTATTAGGACATGTAATTGAAGTTAGGATTTTGACCACATAGTCAAGAATCTATATATCATGCAAGTGGTATAAGTTTGAAAGGCCATAAACCTTTATATTTTCAAGAACTTATAAAACCCAAATATTAGGGGGTGGTTGAAGAAAGTGAAACAAACATGCCAAGCGATTGGGTAGTTGGATTGCAAAGCATATCTACATGTAGAATAATCAGTAATCTGATAACAGTAGAAGTAATTTCTGATTTTCAGATGGTCACCAAGTTATTGGACTAGTTAGTTCACCATGCATATCTTTACAAGAATTTATTGCCGAATACTAGTTTCGATTAGTGCATGCTCTCCTGTTATAACAATTCACTTGGTGCCACGTTTTGATATGATTCAGAGTTATGGCTAACCCTTTCTCCAGCAATTGATGAATATAATTTATACTCTTGCAGGTGCTTTTGTTGGCATCTCGCTAGAAGGAAACTTTGTTTTCAACAGAAGAGACACAAACATACGTTTCTACGGCGATCCCTACCTGTCCATTGCTGACATTCTCCGAGGATCCGTGGAGAGTCCAAAAGCGGCAGGACCGTTGTACTCGGCTCTAGATGATCTATACTCAACGCTAAGATGCTAACTTGCATGACTCTCATACATATCTGACTTGTTGAGAACTAGCAGAATTGGTCGTCTCTTAGTCCATAGAAACTCCTGATTATACTTATTTCCTCTAGGTATGTTGATTCCTGCATGATTAGTAGTCTAATTCCCTTCGGCTGCTTGTCCCATTGGAACTCTTCTGGAGTCGGTCATTCTCTGTTACAATGCCCATAGTATATACGTACATATATAGATTGGAAACCTCAGCTTTTTTGAAAGTTGTCCTCCCATGCTACAAGTCGCATACTGTTTGCATCGAGTTTTATCTACTTGATTGATTGTTTTCCGCTATGCTGAGGTTGTTTTTCTAATTATGGATTACTGCAACAAAAATCAACTATTTTCTTGTTTTTTTTCCGATTACAAAAGCGAGTCAGGCCTCAACTATTTTCTATATATCAGTTCCTGGAACACCTCATAGTACCATTCGTTAGTTCTTCCTTTCAAAAATAGCACCTGGTCAGATTAATATCTGATGAATGAAATGTGTGCATTCCTTTTTTTTTTAACTTAAATAGGCTTGGAATATCCACTACTCGGATATATATATATGCTATTTTATCTACTCGGAGTACTCGCATAATCCCAATTTTGTCTTGGAGAGACCTTGGTTACAACTGTAAATGGGTTTATCATTTTTAACTCTACGTTAGAACATGAGACTGTGAAATCATAATCACCACAGAAAAAACAATGTGCGAGTCCGCTAAAATGACAACATATACATTATTTTTCTGTACTTTGCAGACGCACTACACAGTCCCTCAACATATCATTATATTATCTACGAAGAAAGACGATAAATGATTGACATAATTCACGTATTTCAAGTTTTAAAGTGCAACATATCGATGTATATCGTTTATATGTGCCACTTAATAAAAGGTTCAGAATTTTATTAATTCCCATAATGTATATTTCTATTTTGGATTATCTTTCATTTGATCCATGACATATTTTTTGTTAACGCTCATAAATTATGAATGTTCTCATTTACCATTTTCAAACTATCAGAGTATTTTGTACTTTATCAGTAAAATCTTACAACTTTTCTGTTAATTTTTTTATTTACATAACCATATTTTTATTCATTATTCTCATTTGATATTGGAGATAATTATATGTGGAAACTCTCTTGTTATAACAACTTGTAGATAGTTTTTGTTCAGATACAAATTAGATCACTTAACAACCTAATCTCTTTTAATAGTTTTTATTCGCATATATGTTGTAATGAAAAAAGAATTATACATCAACTAAACATTCTTTATACACCACAAAAAAATGGTGTCGCATAACGGAAAAAATAAAACATTTTTATAAATGATTGGGGTGATGCATTCTTAATTGCTACATTTATTCTTAACTGAATGACCACTAAATCAGTTACTACCACTCCATATGAGTTATGGATAAGTAGAAAATCTGACATCAATATTTTGAAACCTTGTGGTTGTGTTGCCTATGTTCATGACTCTTCTCATAAATTTGGTAAATTAGATCTAAAGGAAATGATAAAATATTCAAAAAATTCAAAAGGTTATGCATTCATAGGTTATCAAGACAATAAGAGTGTAACTGAATTTGAATCACATGATGTCACCTTTTTAAAAAATTCTCTAAAAAAAGTGAGATAAATTAAAATTTATCATTTTTTTAAACTGAGGATCTAGATACATAGGATCACATCATTCAAGTGAGAGAATTGTTATAAATGATAAATTAGTTTCACATCCATCATCTTGTATGAATGAAAGTTATCCTAATCATAGTGAGAGCAATTTGAAGTTTAATGAACTTCAAACAAGATACAATATCAAGTAAGTATTCCTTGTCATCAGTTTGAAATTGATGGCGGTGAAGGTAAAGCCTTAATATCTCTTCTTCAAGAAATTGATGACGATGAAGGCAAAGCCTTAATAGCTATGTGGGAGACTCCTCTTCTACTTCATGATCTCCTATAACCATGGCATTGACTGCAACGCACTTTGGTCAATCTCACGTCCAATGTGGTTCATCGTAGATGTAGCGAGGACGTGGCGGCTTCGGCCTGTCTTGGTTGAACGACTTTTTCATAGGAGATGCCTTGCTATGATTGTCATGATGAGGGTTGACCTTCCGCCCATTCGATGATTAGGAATATTCTCCCCCACTAATACTCTTGACATAGAGTTTTGGTGGCGCTGGCCTTGACTCTGAGAACTCCGTGAGAGCTTCACCAATGACCAGAAGAGAGCGAAGGTTGCAGCAACATTGTATATCCAACTCCATGTGGGCTCATGGTTTTAGCCCGTTGACGAATCTTGCTCAGAGAATTTGCTCATCCACTCAGGGATTTCGAAGGTGGATCTCGATGAACTCCTTAATGTAGTACTTCAAAGATCCCTTATGTTGGAGGTGGAACAACACCATGTTCGCTTCGAGGTCCAAATTGGTTGGGCAAAAGTGAGCATCAAGCGACTCACAAAATTCTTCTCATTTCTCAATCAATGTCATGTTATCATGATCGACGTCCTCACAAATGCAACGCTACCATAGGTTGACTTCATCTTGCAAGAAGAAGGAGGCATTGAGTATCATCCTCTCTTCTAATGTAATGCCTTGAGCCTCCATGTACTATTGGACATTCCAAAGAAATTTCTTGATTTACTTGGCCGATCTCTCGCCTTTGTAAGTTTGTGGCCTCAAAATGTCAATGGGTCATCGCCCATGGGAAGGACTGGCTCCATACCCATGATCGCTTGTCGAGCAATGTTCAAGCAACTTCAGCTTGTTGTCGAACTCCTCTTTGTGAGCATCTCGCATGACCGTCAGTTGGTCATTCATCAATTGCCTCAAGTTCATGATCGTCGCCTCCATGGTCTCCACTCAGGCGTAGAGTGGAGCTACTTCGTTTTGCACATCCACGAGACTGATCGATTCATGTGAGATGACGTGCTCCCATATCTCGTCCATCTCCTAGCCAAGCAAGCCGGTTATTTAGTGCGGACACGATGTCTTTGGATCTCGCACGACCATGATTTAGGGCGGGCGGCGCATAGCTTTGTCGTGCTTCTTTGGGTCACACACCTCTAAACTTGAATCCATTTGGAGCAAGGTAGAGCAATTTCAACAAAGCTGCTTTGTTACCACTTGTCATGAGGTGTTTGTGCGGGGCATGACCACATGCGGCGTCTAGGCGAGCGAGGCACCTAGAAAAGCCCTTTGAGTGGATTTGAGTGATGTCTGTAGTAAAAGTCTTGGGAGATGATAGACCGCAGACCGATATTGTGCGGGATGTCTTGCATGTGCTCTTAGGTGGACGTCAAGATGAGCGCTAAAGCGGGTGCTTCTCTGAAGGGACACGAGGCTCCGAAGGGGCTCCTTGATTACTTGGCTTCAAGGTAGAGCCCCCCCCCCATCCACATAGAGGGAGTCTTAGAGTTGGTCACAATGGCGGGGTGTCGATCCCGCTATTGCGGCATGCACATCGAATCAACAAGAATTCTTGAGAATTGAGGTTGGCAAAAGCAATTTTCATTAAACAAGGCAAAAGGCCACAACGAGGTGAAGGGTTAGCATGATTCACCTCAATATACCACAACCTCATATGGTAGGTTGGCAAAGAGTGGCATGGAGGACCATCTCGGGTGACACATTCTACCTATGCATGCTTATTCCTAAGCCATTAGTTGGCAAACCTTCAAAACTAGGTACAAATCTTGGGAAGAAAATGGCTAAATACAAGAGAAATCCTAGAAAAATTGTAAGATAAATTAGGGTCATTCATATAATGTCCTTGACAAAAGTGGGCATGGCACATGAAAATGGGGCGTTGCAGAAGGGCGAGGCGCGGAATATTGACTTTGGCGCTTGCCTTGGCCATGCGGCCATGTTGCAAGGTCGTGGTTTAGTGTTACTTGAGCGAGCCAAAAAATAGCTCGTGACACACACAAGCGAGCTCACTTGAAATATAGTCATTTGTCATTTCTCGTAATTTGTTTTAGTTAAAGGTTAAAATAGTCATTTAACCGTTCGAACAAATGGAAAACTAGACAGTCGGATCTAACTGTCCAATCGAAAATGTTTAGAAATACCTCTACCCAAGTTACAATCCAAGGTTAGATTTAAAATTTCGCAATAGTTCGAGGGATGTTTATGAAATAACCCTTATTTAATTTAATAGTAAGGGTAGGTGCGAGAGTGGTTCAAGACGTGATTTTTTCGCATCTAAAAATGATTTATAAATTTATGTTCTTTTAGGCATAAAATGTTGCCCTAAAATTATTTAGAAAGAAAAAAAATAAACTATGCGATTGTGATTTTTTTGGAGGGGACCATATTTTAAGATAATAATATTTTCAAAATAAAAAATCCTCATATTAAATGTTTAAAAGAATTCAAAGTTTCAATAATTATGAAACTATAATCAAATTATAAAATTTAACATTCGAAATTAAGTCAAAATATAATTTCATCACAATCCATTGTAATTTCACATTCAAATACATCAAAATAATTTAAGACAATATACGCACTAAATTCAACTACGTCGAAATATTAAAATTCAATTTAATAACTTTCACATTCAACTACATGAAAATGTCAATAATAATATTCAATCTAAATAAGGGGCAAGCAAAAGAGTGAAAAATTAAGAAATACTATTTAGATATTAGAGCGACATTTTAATTATAATAAAAAAGTTAACTCTTTTTTAATTTATTTCCTATTGGACCACTATGATTATTTTAGTGAATTAGGTTATTCTATTTCTTCTTAAAAATTATCAATTCAAAATATTAATGTTTATTTGAATAACTTTTTGATACGTCATTCGTCGCTTATTTTTTTACAATATTTGGTAGAATATTTAGTTTAATATTCTATCACATAACTTCTATTAAAAAAATTAGGAAAATTAATAGCACATAATATTCCTTGAGACAACATTTCATAGAATGTGATTTTACGAAATCATATTTTTAGAAATTTAATATTACCATGTTTGGCTTGAGGTCGAAATTTATTCATAATAATTTTGATTTTTAATTTATATTAAAAGGGGGAAGATTAAAGAAGGGATGGGAATTATGTGAGAGAAAGGAAAAAAAACAAGTGAAAATTAGTGAAAGAAAAAGAAATGAGTATATTGAGGAGAGAGAAAATGAAGATTTATTAGATAAAAAAGAGTATATTTGAGGAGGGAGAAAGGGAGAAAAATAGAGGAGAGAGAAAATACAAAATTGGAGCAAACAGTAAATGAGGATATTAGAGAAAGGAGAAAAAATAAAATTATATGTGAGATAAAATGATATTAGAAAGTAGAATAAGAAATTTATAATATTAAAGAAAAGAGAAGGAGAAGATTATGTGAGGGAACTGGAAGAGTGATATATTAGAGGAGAGAGAAAGTGAGATATTAGGAGAAAAGACATGAAAAATAATAAATAGAGAAAATTTATGATATTAAAGGAAAGCCAAGGAAAAGATTATAGATGAGAGAAAATAAGTATACTACAAATTAGAAAATTTAAATGAGATAGAAAGTTATGAAATTATATCATATGAGAGAGAAAAGATATTAGAGAAAAAAAAGTGGGATATTATAGGAGAGATAAAATGATAAAATTGAAGGAAAGAGAAAGTTATAATAGGAGAAAGAAAGTGAAATATTATAGGAGAGAGAAAGTAAGATATTATATGAGGGAGAAAATGAAAGAGAGAGAAAGTGTGATATTACATATGATAAAAAATGAGAAAAAATGGAGGAAATGAAAAGTTATTAAATTATATTATAGAAGAGAGAAAGTGAAATATTATAGGAGAGATAAATTAAGATATTATAAGAGAGAGAAAATGAAAAAATTAAAGGAGAGAGAAAGTGAGATATACAAAAGAGAAAAAAATGAGAAAATTAGAGAAGAGAAAAAAAATTATGAGATTAGATTATATGTAAGAGAAAATGAGTAGGGAAGAAAAAATAAGTAATATATAAGAAAGAAAATGACGAGGACGAACGAAAAAAATTAAAGGAGAAAGAAAATTATAATATTAAATAAAAAAGAATGGAAGAATTATAAATGAGAAAATATTGATAAATAGTGAGAAAGTGTAAAGTTTGTACAATTTTTTTTCTTAAATATGATATAATTTTAAAAAAAAAATATTAATTTATGATTTTTGTATGATTTCCAAAATACTTCTGTATGATTTCTAAATAAATTATTAAGATAATTAAACTACAAATAGGAATATAACATTCCAAAGAAAATTACAGAAGATAGCGCCAACTAGATACGTGTAACATTCGAAACGTGAAAAATAATCAGTTTACATCCATTTGTGTCTTTTTTGTAAGAGTAAAAATAACTTAAAATCACTTTACATCCATTTACATCTTCTTTCCAAGAGAGAAAAGGAAACTTGTGGAAACCGTGTTAAAAAAAAAGTGTTGCCAGTGTCCAAGAAGCAAAGATTAAAAAAATATACCGTCACTAAAAACTAAAAAAGGATTCCCTTCATAAAGAGCGCGTGCCGTTTCTACAACGATTGGACCACACGTATCGAAACACGTGCCACGTTGGCAACTTCAGCTTATGAGGCGCACACGTGATCACCAGCTCGCCTCGACACTTCCACGAAGGCATCCTGTCACCACCAATCTTTCCTTATCATAATATCTAAGACCAAATATTTGCATCTTTCTTTCTTATACATACATATATATATATATATATATATATATATGAACCTGTAGCTTGAACCATTAGCTGTGACAATTGTAACATTCTTTTGAATTCTGATTTATCTTGCCTTTTTTTTTCATCATCTTGACAGTATTTGAGCAACTTGTTGTTCGACGAAGCAATTGGAGCTAGCCCTGCCACAGCTCAATGCCAACCTCATCAGAGCCTGCAAATGGACCCTTCTACATGCCAGTGAAGGAGACAAGACGCTGAGCTATCACTTGTTTTCTTGGTCCATCACTAATGCTTGTTCCACAATTGCCTTTCTTTTCTTTCCTGCTTTCAGGATACCACAAATTGCTCAATGATCAGCATCACCCTCCTCACATGGATGTCATGCAACCTCCACTCTACAGGCCAAAAGAGTGTGTGGTGGACCTTTGAGTGTTCCTCTTTCCTCTTGGAACAATGGTCCACGAAACACTGGCAATTGGGCATGGCATAACATAAAAAATCATGCTTGATTTGCCTTCCAAGCATTTCCTAGTAGCAATTAGATCACCAACATTTTGTAGTCCAACAATAATATACTACTTGCAGAGCACCACTAAGCTTAAAAACAGTGCTTTGCATGATGATTTTGCAGACCCACCTTCTGACAAGCAATTTAATTATACATTAATGGCCAAAGAAACTCAACTAATGAAATATCTTTATATGATGAATCCAACATTAGAAATAAATAAATAAATATCTTTATATTCAGGGCAGAGACCATGAAATATCAGAGTTCCAAATTATGTACACTGTATCCAGCAGCCACAATTGACCTCAAATTTCATGGTCAACACAGCCACAAACTTTTTTTTCACTTGACCCGTTCAGCAGATGGCACACGACGTCGTCAATATTATTTCGCACAAAGCGTCCTGCTCTGCGTTCCAAAGAGATCAGACATCTGCTAAATTTATGCCCTCGTCCATGCGATGCAGAACAAACGTTACCAAACATTACCATGAGTAACCAAGCAATATACATATTAGGTATGAAAGAGAAGCACAAAAGTACATGTTAACATACATGAAATGTCACTTACATAAGCAGTGGCATTATTAGCAAAGGGAAAACACAGGCACTTCGCTTCACAAGGTAGCATAAAATCTCTCACAAACTAGAAGTTATTGTTCAATTCGCGAAAGTCCGAACGTTTCTGGTGCTTCATGACCTTGGTACATAGTGATTCCTGAGAAATGGAATGAAACGTGAGGAAAGATGTTCTTGTTTTCTAGTAGGAAAAAGGATACATATGAGCCTAAAGGCTGACGAAACTAGGATCACAAGAATGCTTACATTTTTCAACTATGTACAGGCCGTGAGCAGCCATTATAACAGATCAGTAAACACTGCCTTGCATAGGCATGTCATCAAAACTCCAGAGGTCTACAGCACTAGCCCCATCCTGGGCCAAATCGCCACCGAACAAGCTGTCGATTGATAGATCAGCGCTCTCCTCAAGGTAAGGAAACTGCAAGATCTTCATGTATGATTCAAAAGTTGATAGATCTTCGGAGAATTTGATGGCAGCATTCTCCTCAATCGCCAATGCATTATGAGAACTCTCTTTCTGTGGGCAGTCTCCGACGACAAGTTCAAGATCAGATCCAATTGTATTTGTAGCTTGAAGTGATGAGACATCTGGGGTTCTGGACTCATTTTCCCATCCAAACTCTGGAAAACCAAATGAGCTGCTTCCCTCATCAGAGTGGAAACTCAAATCAGTTCCTTCAGAAGGTCCAGAAGATTGTTTTGAAGGAACTGGATTCAGAATGGCAGGTTTAATGAGCTCCTTTTCTTCCATGAAGCCCAAATCAGAATAGAAGCCACAGTTAAGCTCATTCAGATAATTAAAGGTCTGCTTCACATCAAGTTTCTCGGACACATATGGCTTGGCCTTCACAGCCACAGTTTTTGTGTTGCGCTTCTGACCGTCCAGAGTTGCTGCTGAGGGGAAGTTCACCTTTGCTTTCTTGCCCCTGATTCGGCGAGCCTCGGCATCATAAGCTCTCGCAGCCTCCTCCGCGGTGTTGTATGTTCCGAGCCACACGCGAACCCCTTTGCGTGGGTCTCTGATTTCAGCTGCCCACTTGCCCCATGGACGCTGCCGGATTCCTCTGAACTGATTCTTTCTCTTTCTCTTTGCTGATTTAGCAGCATGCCCATCATAGTCTATTGTTTTCAGAGTAGTTATGCCCTCTGTAACACAAAACAGAATGAAGACTTAAGTCTTCAGCACCAGAATTATACTCGCAATGAAAATTATGAGAC
Source organism: Pontederia paniculata (assembly GCA_001647135.1). Taxonomy (NCBI): domain Eukaryota; kingdom Viridiplantae; phylum Streptophyta; class Magnoliopsida; order Commelinales; family Pontederiaceae; genus Pontederia; species Pontederia paniculata. Next base: position 43,529 of record LTAE01001325.1, on the reverse strand, counting down.
GTAATGCTTGGTTAAATTTTAAGTTTCTCGTGTTTTAAGGAAAACAATAACTTATCTTATTTCTCTCATTTACCACAACAAAAAGTCATCATTTATACTCTGAATTCACGAGCTTCTTTTAAATTTTCAACACTCATCATACAAAATAAAGCTACCTCTAATTAGACCCTTTCCATCGGCAGCTATAACTTCATTTAAGGTTATAATTTGTCACCAGTAAGGGCCTATTTCCTTATAGTATGACAATTTATCAGAAAATACTACAAATTAAGGAGGAAAAAACACTTTTTTCTATCATAATAGTGCAGTTCTTTTTTTTGTCTTGTGATTTCAGGCTACTTGGATGCAGTTATCCTTTATTATTTCCTACAACTACTTGAACATGAAAAAAGGAGGGATCTTTAAAGTAAATATCGCAACTTGTTCAAAAAAATCCTTCTTGGATTTACCTCTGGAGAAGGGTGCTGCGGATCCGAAGGGCTTGACGTCCATCTCCTCCTCGTCGAACTCATCGTCCTCCGACTCATCATCGAACTCCTGGAAGTCGGCCTCAAAGTCCTCCTCTGCTGCCTCCACCTTTCTTTGCTTCCCCCTTCTCCCCTTCTTCCTCGCGCCGGCGCCGGCGCCGGCGCCCCACAGGTACTCCCCAATCAGCCGCTTGGAGGCGTCTGTGGGTATAAAATCGGAGATGATCGCTCCTCCACACATCTTCTGAAACCCCTACTAAAAACTCCTCTTTTCCTCACAAGATCGTTCTTTTATGACTTCTGGCTCCGCTCCGTTGGCTTCAAAACTTCCTCTTTTATTGGGTTTCTTCTGCTCTCTCTTTTCTCTTCTCTCTTCTCTTTACACACACACGGGCTTCTTGTGCTTGCTTCGATTGGGTTTGGAAAGGGGCGGTGGTTGGGGGTCATCTTATAGTGGCTTTGGGCATGGCGTTGCTTCTTGGTGCGTGTGCTTGTGACACTAGAGAAAAAAAAGTAACGTGCTAAAAAACAATTTAGTAACAAGATGAAATTTGGGGGACAGAAAAATAGGAAGAGAAAGAAAGATGCTTAGGAGAGAGAAACGAAAGAAGGGGATTTGATTTGTTAAAAAGAATTGTAGATAATTTATGATAAATTATAATGATTTGCAATAAGTATATAAAAGGTTCAAATAAGATTAAAGTCTTATTTTTTATTTTTTTAATTAATAAAATTTTATTTTATCAAACTATAATAATTCTTGTAAGATTGAAAAAATAGAGACTAATTTAAGTTTGCTCTACTCTAGAAGTACATCTATTTTTGATGAATTAAATTGATGAAACTAACTTGTGAATTAAAAATTTATAATTCAACAATATTTCAATTATAACGTCCCAAAGTGTTTTACTGATGATAATAATTTTGATATTCGTTATATTTTTTTAATTTTTTAGATTTACTATTTGGTTTAATCAAGATAAATAAGGATAAATAAATAATATAAACCGAGTGGTAGACGAGATCAAGTTATTGTATGTCTATTTTTTCATTAAATATATTATATATTTTAAAATTATTAATAACTTCTATTATTTAAAGTGCAACTTGTGGGGAATAACTGCTATTAGACCTTTATGCTATAAATGAGTTGGGTAGATACAAAAGAAAAGATACAAAATATCTGGTGCTGATGAGACCAATAAAGATGGGTAGGAGATAATGGTTGGGGGATTCAATGAACCCCTTTTTGCTAGAGAAAGGATGAAACAAAAGAGATATGTGGCATTATATTTTTTTGCATTTTTTTAAAATTTTCTTTTCTGGCAGATATAGCAACACTACATTGTTGCAAACATGGTGGCGGAGGATTCAAGTTGGCATGATGACATTAAACAATTGGGTGGGACAAGGAAAATTGATTTGAAAATGTTGATCATTATTGCTTTAATACAAAGAAAATGATGCATTGATCTTGACATGAACGGTCCGTTTTTATTATNTTTTGAATTGAATATAAATATACACTTTTTGTTTAATCACATTTTGGTTTATAGTTTTTTGTTTTTGCAATATATTGATATGATACTTTTTAATAATAAAAGTTTTATAAATTTAGTGACATTTTTATAATAAACATTTTCAAATATATATATATATATAATGCATCTTGACATGAACGGTCCGTATATGATACAATTTGCCTTGACGCCTTCTTCAGGGCTTCATACGTACCTTTATAATAGCTGAAGGGCGGTTGTGGCATGTTGGATCCACACCATTTAATGTAACCATATATATATATATATATATATATATATATATAAGTTTATCAATCATTTTACACCATCACATGAAAAAGGAATATATGTATAATGTGCCACATACTCACATGTATGTAAAAAAAAAAAGAATGCACATATAGACAATAAACTGAGTAAATAATAAATCAGCTATATGCATAAGTTATGCAAAAACACACATATATATAGTTTGATGGAATCAGATGTGCCATCATGTGTAAGTGATATTTGAGAGATCGCACTGTAATTTTTGCAGGTGCATGCACCAAGGCCACCATAAAAGCAGGAGCGGAGGAGGAGGAGAGCAAGGTGACAAATAACTGAAGATGGTGATGATGTTGTTATTCGAACCCAAAAAAAAGAATACGACAGATATGAGATGATCTTTAGTGCTAGCGCTAGATGCATGCATCCACCACCTCTTTCCTCTCTCTAGTTATTTCATAGACACAAATAGTGTTGATGTGCATGAAGGACGTGTGGACCTCTCAATGCATTTGTATATATTGTGCAGACCCATAAAGACAACAATTGATGTTTCAATCTTTATCTCTATTTCGCTTTTCTCTTGCATTTAAATCTGAGTAGGAATTTCAAAGTAAAACTGACTTCTAATCTACAAATGTGTGAAAGAATAATTATCTTTCCTAATATGTTTAACCATAATACATTAGTTGTATATTAATAATGAATTACATTTAATAATGAATCAATTAATCTACTTAATATTAGTACTTTCTTGATAATTCTCATAATAAATTACATTACTCTAACAATTTATGATGTTTATGTTATCTGCCGGCTAATTTTACGAGATATTTTGTTTATAATATGAGGAACTCATAGAAGTACACATGCATGTGCGTCTTGATAATTTAATTTGATTATTCACATGTTTTCCAACCACTTTAGAAGAAGATTCTCATTTCCACATAATATAAGCAGAAGGATAGTTAATAATTGAGTCACATTTAATTATATATATGCATCAACAAACGTAAAAGCTAATGATGATTTTCTATTAAGATACTTTAAAAACATATATTAGGACAATTTTATTAAGATATATTAGTTATATTTTATGAAAATAAATTAAAATCCGTCAGTAATGCCATTCGTTACATATATAAAAGCTACGTTTGTAGCTTTATATTACACATCATTATTTAACTAGGTACATATCTACCAATCAGCTTTCACATAGATGATCAATGTACTTAAATTTTAATATATGAATCAGTAATCAGACATATTTAGATACATAAATATATATTTATATAGTCATAATAATTGTATAAAAATATTTAATCTATATTTTAAATTATAATATTTTTTTATAATAAATTTTTTATTTGAAAAGTTTTTTTATTGTATTTTTCTAATATTTTAATTTTAATGATTGTTTAAATACTAAATTTAAGTAGGGGCGTCGAACTTTTGACTTGAACCAAGAGCTTCTTTGTGACATGCAATTTTGTACCTTCAAAGTTCAAACATTGCGCGTCATCCTTACTCATCGTTCTTCTTCCTACTTAATAAACTCTAAGTATGAGAATAAATCAAATAATATTATTTAATATATCTAAATGTACTAATATATTATAAAGCATAATAGGATAAATTATTGTATTTCATAATGAAATTTAAAAGAGTCACAATTTGTCAAATTATTTTCCTGAAAACATTCTGTGTATTATTATTATTATTATTATTATTATTATTATNATAAATTATTGTATTTCATAATGAAATTTAAAAGAGTCACAATTTGTCAAATTATTTTCCTGAAAACATTCTGTGTATTATTATTATTATTATTATTATTATTATTATTATTATTATTATTATTATTATTATTATTATTATTATTATGTCTAAAATCTTGTCACATTTTTATAGTTATTTGTTGAAAAGAAAATAAGTCTGTTATCTCAGTGTCGTGGCTCATGGGTTCAACTAGGCAAAAGAACTTGGGATGAAAACTTGAAGTTATGTCATAATGAATTCTTACTTTAAAAGACAAAATACATTTTTAATAAAAATAAATGCATTTAGTTAAACTAAAATATTGTCATAATTATTTATGTTTTAAAATAAAATTTAGCATAATATAGTATATAATAAATAATAAAATTGAATTATGCATAATAATTATAGTAAGGGTAAAATAGTTTAATGTATTATGTTAAACTTAAAATAAAAATATTTAGCAAATAATAGAAAATCAAGGTAAAAAGTTAAGAAGATGAAATATATTAAATTAAAATAATTTTATAATTATTGAGTTAGTTGTCAAAGGAGATTTTTCAGTAGCCATCACAGGTTTCATTACTTTTCTTCCATTCTGTCCTCTCAAAACTCGAAGGAGATCGAATGGTCGATTCACCATTGAAAGCATTAATCCCAAAAGGAGGAATGTTGTGGTGTTGTGTTCTAACAGCGGAAAAAAGATGAGCAAAAAAATAAGTGATACCACATAAAGTCTCATTCAGTCATATTCGAAAGTCAGAAATGTGCAGTTTAAATTTAGAATTAAAATTTAATTATATTATATTAAACTTGATTAAAAATTATTTAAAAATAAAAATGAGAGGAGAGAGTGAGAGTGAGAGAGGCGGAGGGGGAATAGCGATAGATGTCCAAAAAATAAAATAAGAAAGACATCTTTATTATCATTTTTTATTTTAATTTATTTTATTCTTAATATATATATATATATATATATGATCGTGGTCTGTCGTCCTCCTCATTATAGTCCTTCTAGAATCCAATGCATTTCGTTTATGATAAATATGAAGATGTAAACAATAATCTAATGCAAAACAGTGTAACTATTTTTCTGTTCACATTTTTTAAAATATAAGAATACCAAATACATATTTATACACAAACGAAATCTACATAAATTATCCTTTAATCTAGCCAAATAAAATATAAAATTAAGATAAACTACAGTACTAAGATAAAAATAATACTTTGAAGATTTTGGAAACTTATGCAACTCTTGAAGAAAGAAAAATAATACAAGATATTTCATAAAATATTTAAAATAAAAAAAAAATAGAGGGTAAAATAAATAAAAAATGACATTACAATTTTTTAAGCGATAAAAACATTCAAAATATAAAGAAAAACAAAAATCGATTCTTGCTTTCAACAAAAAATTATCATCGTGACATTGGGATTCTCAGATTCTTAATTTGATTTTGATAAATATCACATTATTTATTGATTCTTGAATTCTCAGTTTCTCCAATCCAAGAATCAAAAAAACTTTTTTTTGATGATGTGACTTCTCTAGTATAGTATTTCTCCTCTCCTCCTTTCCATTAGCTTTCTTTTTTTTTTTTAATTTCTTAACATATTTTAAATTTAACTTAAATATATAAACTAAATTTGATGCCAATTTCGGCTACTATAACATTTTTAATTATCTTACTATGTTTTTATCTGCTTAAATTAATTTACCTTAATTTGATTTTTTTTCTTATTTGATATATTCATAGATTATTTTTATTTAAGTTTAATTTATCTTCTTAAATTAGTTTGCCCCATTATAATTATTATGCGTAAAATCTTTGAGATTATTTATTATTTTATGATTTATTAAAACTTATTTATCATATTATGCTATATTTTATTTTAATTAAATAATTATCATAATACTTTAACTTAATTTTATTTAGAAATATATTTTATTCTTTTATTATCACATTTAATCCAAACAGTCAAAATCTATATATCAAATCGTTTTTAATTTCTAGTATTACTTTTTAATTCATCTAAATACTAGTAAAATTAATTTATTAATTCAATTATTTATTAAAAACCCGGTAGAACAAAGTTAAAACGTTGCATAGGTGAATGAATTTCATACATGATCATTGGAAGCAAACATGTTTATCCGTAGTGACCCATTAAGCGATCAATCTGCGATGCAACAAATTGAATCAAATTGTTCGTTTTGATCAAAAGACAACTATTTATACTTTGGACAATTAATATGATGTCTTTTTTATACAAATTAATATGATATTTATGTTGACTGTGCTTTTTTTTTCTTCTCGCTTCATTCTCTATTTTGGCTCGGTGAAATACTTTTGTGCATACACAATGTCGTCATATGATAAATTAATTTTCTTAATACGTTTTGAATTGAATATAAATATACACTTTTTGTTTAATCACATTTTGGTTTATAGTTTTTTGTTTTTGCAATATATTGATATGATACTTTTTAATAATAAAAGTTTTATAAATTTAGTGACATTTTTATAATAAACATTTTCAATGAATAAATTGATAAGTTTAGAGGTTACTTTTTAACTAACTTGATAATTAATTAACCACAATTCCGTTGAAACTTTGGTAGCTTTAATTAATTTGTGGAATTGTTTGATTAGTTAAGTAATCAAGACTATATTTGCTAAGGAAACTTTTGAGTGATTATTTTCTTGGCATATATGACTTATGTTATGAAAATATCTATTGTAATTCATATACTATATTCATGTTTTGATTTAATTTATATTCTCGTAAGTAAGACTATTTTAATATTCGCACATTCGGAATATCTCATAATGTTTGGAATGCTTCACCACCTACATATATATACCTTGGAATGCTAGCACAGCTAAGATTGTTCAAATTGAAACCAGAAAAATATAAGCAACTTGAAGCTTTCATGTCTTGATGCATCTTAATATATAATCTAGCTACTAAAAATACATGTATTGCGTGATATTACCTAAAACTGACAAGAATATGAATAAAAAAACATTTGGAAATGAGATAATTAAAGAGGCAAAAGCCAAAGCAATTCCGGCAAGCTAATGGCAACCCATATATAATAATAATGAATGCGACCTAATTGATTAGTCAGAAACTAAGTAACATAATTTGTGCAGATCATGCAACAAAATCTACCTAACTTGTAAGAAAACATAGTTTCTCGAGAAGAACTTCCAATTATATTTAATGTTCACTTAGTATTAAAGTTGTTGCCGTCCATGACTTTGGCGTCGAAGCCGAAGCCTCCTTAAAGAACACCAAGTTGGATTTCAGTGTAAATTGGATTAAATTCTCAAAAAGGAAAAGAAAAGAAATGGCCAAATTGACTTGAGAAATATAAAGTCGAAGTGCGTCATCTATTAAAAGAAATTATAACTAACGAAGTGTGTTACCCATGAGATGCAATTTTTTATTAATAAAAATTGTTTAGGGCAATAAATTATCCTTAAGCAGCGAACCAACATGACGTTATATTATATATATATATGCCTTAGCATGCACAATGCAAATTGGCATTGCTGTTATATTAATGCTCAAAACATACATTGGAAATGTTATTATTTTGCTTTTTTAAAATAATATATATTTTTTAACTTAAGTATGATTAACCTCCATTTTCTTTTTTCCAATATATGTAACTATATACATTTTAGTTTAATTAAGTTAGTGTGTTTTATTTTTTTGTTTTGATATAATAATATTTAGAAGCTCAATGAAATGCATATTCTAACTTCAATATTTGGCCAATCACATGTATGCACTAGGTTGGGAGTGTATGCTAATATGATTGCGATTAATTAGCATTCAAAATGCACTTTAAAATCTTAAAGTAAACTATTACTCAGCGCTTGGAGATGTTTCCTAATAGCACACAGGAAGATTAAGATTTGAATTTTTCAGCATATATGTCTTTTTTTATGAGAGACAATCGACATCAATTGAATATTTCATATTATCACAATCTGATCATATTCTTGGTCGTATATTATGCGAACGCGGCTTCGACTGCGTTCATGTGGCATATTATCTGAAATTATATAAAGCAATACAGATATTATTCAATTTAGATTTTAGTGAAGGTAAAACATTTGATAGTGAACAATTTTTATATGTGTGATCTAAATTAAAATAACTTAAAATTATATTTTATTCGTTAGATGATTATAAATTATTTTAATTTAGATCATAAATTTAAAAATTAATGATTAATTATATAGATGTTTCATAAAAGCATATGGAGGAGTGTTTTCATCTTCATTAAATTTTTCAATTTACATTATTTTTATAAAAAGTGATAAGAAAAGATAACATTAATGATACAAGAATATAAAAAAGAGGAAGAGTTCGACCATGATTAGAATATAGCTAAGGTTAACTTGAGTCGATCGTACCATTTGACCATTAACTAGCTACTAGGACGTACAAGTACTTTTTTTTCTTTTGATATGATATTACAATTTTTTTTCTTCTACGTTATATTGGTTTGACATTCTTATTTTATTAATTAGATATGTAGTTTAATTGACTAGGTTGAAACTCAAATAAAAATCCCTATTATCAAATTCTGTTAATATATATTTAAGTTTTATGCTTCATAACTCGAGCCGAGCTAGTCGTCGACTAATTAAAAGGCCAAATAGAACCACCAATTTACTTATTAATTTTGACGAGAAAACATGAGAAAATGATATATTTTTTTTAAAATGATCAATTTAATCAAATTAGGTACGATTAAATAAATTAAATTAGTTGCTAATTATTCTAAAAACTTAAGTCTAGCATCATCTGTATATTTATATTTCATACAATATCATTTATTTGTATTAATTCATCATCCATATTAATAGAATATATTTATTTCAGAAAAATAGAAGGTTCCTTATTATTTATAGTTTTATGATACATCGTATATATGCTTAAATCTGACTTTAGCTAGATTTAAATTTCCAATTTCAACAATGTTCATATATAACAGATTTCAAGATTTATTATACATGTACATACATTAAACAGAACAAAAGGAAAAGAAAACTTGAACTCTTCATAATTTTCCCATATTTTTTCTTTACCACAATTTCCTTAGTATGATAATTAGGTAAACAACAAATCGGTGTAATAATTGTGTTACACTTGTACATTATTTTTTCGATTTATGCGTTGACTCTTTATGTATATATCAAGCCACAATAAATGTTCTTTTTTCACAATAAAAATTATATGACAGCCTAGCAAATATTAATTTATTTATTCAACAGTATGGAACAAATACATTTATCTCACATGCTTTAAGAAAGTTTGAAGTCGTAGTGGAAACATTCAAATTTCAGTCTTCGCAGTTGATAAAAGTCGTATCCTTAAATAGTCAAATTGGTAATAGTGAGTCTACAGTTGATATATACATATATATATATATATATATATAT
>LTAE01001325.1:0-33973 GCA_001647135.1 Pontederia paniculata | reverse complement strand
ATATATATATATATATATATATATATATATATATATGTCATAGTATGGTAACAACAGAAATATTACATATCAATTTATATATATATATATATATATATATAATTAAAATGTGGCATAAAAATATTATATACTAATTGTTACATGCATTAGAAATTTAGAAGTCCGAACACTAATTCTCGAGTACACGTCGTTGACTATCTATAACATACATTATATTTGGTCAAACCTTTATTGTTCAAAGTATCAGTCAAAACTAGTTTTATTGACTTTCTATTTATATTAATTTACAATATCTAGAACGGACGTACTCGTTGAATTGACTCAAAGCTTGGTTAAAAGTTATAAAAAAATGAGCTAAAACTATTCATTTCGAACTCAAGCTTTAAATATATTATAATTGAAAAGAGAGTTAATCTTAACATTTTATAACATCAATCAGATTACCAAATCGCACTTCGACAATGCAAAAGATATACTAATATGAGTTTTTTTTTATTTTTATCAATATTTTTTTTACTTTTATAAAGTCCAAAATGAAATAAGATAAGTCTCAATGTTAAAAATATAAATATACAATTTTTTTTATCATCTTAAATTTTTAAAATTTTTAATAGCAAATTAGAGTCAAAGATGTTAAATTTAAATCTCGATATTATTCAGATTAAAAATTAATTTTTTTCTTAATTATCTATATATTAGAATTTAGACGAAATCAAAATTATCAATAATTATATTAAAAATATAAATATCGGTTTAAGCTTTTAAATTATTAGTAATATATTTAATTTTAGAGAGAAGTAATTATCTCTCAATTGTAGCATTTCAAGAACTCGAGTGATTATTATTATTATTATTATTATTATTATTATTATTATTATTATTATTATTATTATTATTATTGGAAGAACTTGTATAAAAGAAACTTCCACGTGAAAAATATGAGATAGTGGAATAATTTATCATTTGAGAAAATAAATTAAACTACTTGTGCATGAATTACACATGAAAAAAATAAGTTTCCGCGTAATCCTTTATTTTCCTGAATTTTATTTTCAGAAAATTAAAGAAAACATATTTGTTCTACTTAAGAAAAGACATAATCAATATTACCACCATACAACAACTTCAGCTTATGCATTCCTAAATCATATAAAGATTTTTGCACTAAGTTGACGAGTGATTCACTGTATTTTAAATTAACATTTTCGTGCAAAAATATAATTCATAAAAATTACGATAATCTGAAAAATTGTTAGTCCGTGATGACGATGCGCATTTTTTTATTTTCTTATATAAAATCTCTTCACTCAAATGCAAAAAAAAAAAAAACTGAAAATAAAAATGCATGTACATCTGCATCTGCCGACATCTAAATATTACATATTAAATCCAAAGGTGTGGCCAGCATAATAAACATGAAGCTTTCTGGATGCACGCTGGAAATATTTCTTGTTGTGGTCATCACAGTTCACAAAAATAGTTGATGGGTGCAAGTTATGGATTGGAATAATTAGTGAGGCAGAATTTTGTACAATTTTGGAGCGCCATGAGAAGTCGTGGAAGTCGAGAACCGTGTCCGGCTTTTCTAATTAATTCGTCCTCTTCTGCTCTGGTCTTCGGGTTGAGAGGGATGGATTTTATAGAGAGCTGAACATTAATCTTTCACACAAATATTGCCAACGCATATTGGATAAAGTTTGATTAGTGGATTAATCCGAAAAGTTTGTTATGAACTGTTTCCTTACCTGTGTTTTAGATGAGGATTAACTGTGCCTTTGTCTGACTGAGTCCTGTACCACAGTTGCATCTGTTGTTATTAGCATTCGACTAATTTAATATTTAATATAAATGATAAAAAAATATTTTAATTAAATTAATGATTTTAAAAATTAAATTTGAAATTACTAATTTCTGTCGACCTTGAAACACAATTTCGTTGTCCAACTGCGCTACTTTGTTGCCAACACGTTCCTTTTACGTGACTTGTCTCCCTCACTTGTTCTTCACCTCTAGGGTCCAAACTGCGAATCCTCTTCCATTTTCCTTACTGCTATAAGCATAGATAGCTGCAGATAATGGGGCATGAATCTTGCACCTCTTTATGATCGTCACAAAAGGTGTTTGACATCCAAACAAACATCTCCTTGTCAACTGGAAATTCTAAAACTCAAAATCAGATAATTTGTTTTACAGGAATACGCTCCAACTGGCTACTGAATGTAACCTTTTGCGCCACTTATGTTTTTAGCACTTTATGCACTGTACTATCAATCAATTTGAGGTACCAGTTTGGCTGGCTTAACAATGCATGCAGGTAGCTGGCTTAACAGTGTGTGAATGCTGCCCTATGCTCAGTGTCAATTTTCAAAAATAAACGTACAAATCTTGAAAAGGAACATTGCAAGTGTTTTATGATATTGTAACCATACAGATCATCTGGCATTTGCAGTCCACATAGTTCTAAGACATACCATAGTGCACATCAACATAAGGCTCCTTTCCTGTGAGAATCTCCTACATGATAATTCCAAACACATGATCGCAGAATAGGAATAAGCATTTCATGCATTAACCAGATGAATGAATTCAGGAAAATATGTATGTGCACTCAGTATGTGGGTAATGCCTGAACCCAACTCATACCTTTTTTAGACATCTTACTGCTGGTTAAATTCAGTCCCTCCAATATCACCTGAAATAGGCAGGTGGTTATTCGGCTATGAGTAGGTTCTGATGTTCAGAAGACTTGTTTACCGGGGAAGAAGTATTCTATGATTTGGTTCTTAATTCTTTCTTTACACTTGATTATGGCATACTTTCTTTTAACCAACTATGGTATACTTAATGCAAACTATTAAATTAAATAGCTGAATCAATGAGTCTTCTTCTCCCATGGTACACTCTGGACAAAATGAATCACTAAGTTTCTGATTTTACTCTGGTATCGGCCTCTGAAATGAAAATTCATGAGCTGCTTACTTCAGCACCCACCTTGTGGATGTGGAACTTTTTGTTTCTCCATTTGTTTCGACATACTTTTAAGAGCAGGAATTTTCACGAGGCACTTTGAAACTTAATTTTGCAACAGAAGTATTCCCTGCTGTACTGGTACAGAAATAATATAGTGTGACTGAAATTTTCCTTTATTAAAGCGTGAAGATTCTGATTTAGCATACTGTACATTTACATTTGATACTTAATTGAGATGCAAGCACAAGAATTTTCATCTGCACCATGACTCATATTACAGTCAACATCAGATATCCTGGACAAAGGAATGACAATTCTATAGTCTTCAATGTGAAAAGTGACTCACCATTTTATATCATTATCACTAACACAGCAGTTGAGTTTCACTGAAGAAGTTAGCTGGTATTGGTGAAGATGAACTCGTCAATGGACTCTTTTAATGGCTACCCTGAGGTACCATATCTGTTTCAACAAAATCAGACAATTTTTTAAAAGAGACGATTAAACACAGTTGCCCTTGAATTAGTCTCATCAAGCTCAGCACGGGATATCAGCAATTGATCCAAGTTATATATTAATGTGCTTGCCATACCATGGACACTTGAAACCTCCACAGAACTCCCGATGCCATTTGATACTAATGATATATTCTGAATTCACATCCATTCTTCGAATAATGAAATGCATGCCATAGTATTATCAGATGAGAACAGGAAGTTCCTGGGTTTCGGTGGTCCCTGATAACATTCTATAACTCAGCATTCCTTCTCGTCAAAAAGAAAAAAAACACTGCATTCCTCAATTATATGGTGCAAATCTTCATCGCATGATACATGATAGTAAAGCATCAAGATCCTTTCCAGGCAGTTGATACTTCATCAAGTGGGAGTGTCTATTTCTGTTCTTTTCTGATGGAGCTTTTGCCAGGCCATGTGTTTGCTTATTCACAGTATTAGTGTACCACACCCTGCATATCTTAGCTTGCAAGCATTAGGATAAGGTAGAATTTTATCACCGATGATGCAAAGTAACTTCATGCTTGCTTACAAGCCATCAATATCACTAATGTAGTATAGCTATGTAGAGCCTCAAGCACGGTTTAAATCTGATGGTTCAAATGACAGTCTTAGAACATGCAATCTTATCTTTGGTGTCAGCAGAACTTTTGTATCCTCTACTAGTTCCCCTTACATTAACTGGAACATTTCGTCCTCTTTCAGATTGTAAAAGAGGAAGTCCATGTTTTATTCTCTGGCCCACATCTTGATTAGTGTCAGTTATCTGAGATCCACCACTGTTGGATACTCGATGTTTCCTTGAAAATGCCTTCTCCCAGAACCTCGAGAGCAAACCCATCATTAGATTGAAATGAATATTTCAGGACTTGTTTACCCCTGTCTGAAGAAACAAACTCCAGAAGCTGGACCTTCATATACAGTGGGTTCGCAGGGATGAGCCTTTTGTTTTCAGTTCCTGAGGAAATCATATTGGAGCTTGTCTCTAAAGTCCACCAATCATCATATTCTTCTTGATCTTTTCCATTTAAGAGCCCAGAAATTACATCATACTGCAAAAGATCTGGACATATCATGTACATGAGATTTTACTCATGGATTCTGAATTGCCTGCTAGCTTAATTCCATATCCAAAGCCTGAGTCATATATGATGCAATAGGTAAGTCGGATAAATTTACATCTACAAAGAACAATGGACAGGTTGGATTACAAACTAAAAAGCGCCTAATAAAAAACTTTGATACAGTTGAATTATATCATATAGCACAGCATCATTTGTCATATTGTCCTTCAGGTACCAACCAGCTCCTGGACAATACTGGTTGGGACCTTGATTCATCTTGTAGAGCTCAAGTGTTTGAGTCTCGGATGAGACGACTTATTTCTAATTTCTTTAGGCCAATGGCCTCTCTTTGTAACTGGAAAAGAATTGTTCCTTCATGTTCTTCCAGCTTTATCTTTGAGACTGACCTTTCTGATTCTACATGTAGCTGTAACTATCTGATTGTAATAGTTTCGTATAATGCCTCAAGACATGTATTGATCAAACTGCCTAAAAGTACACATATTCCTCTCTCTCTCTCTCTCTCTCTCTCTCTCTCTCTCTCTCTCTCTCCCTCCCTCTCTCTCTCCTCTTCTCTTTTTTGGAAGTGTCTCCCACTAACTTCTACTTCCATGGGAAATCCAGAAATGTTCTTGTATTTTCATGCCTAGTGAGATAGAGGAGAGTGCGGTCTATTTTCAAGCGCTCTTTTTTCATCTTTCCCTTTTTTGTTTTATCATGAGGTCAATGTTTAAAGTGTTCATAAGACGAGGTTATCTTGAGGGCTAAGCATACAATCAGAATGAAGTATCACTTAGGCAGCAGTTTGGCGCCTTAATGATGATCAAAATTGGTGGTGGATATTGGTGAGCACAACACAATTAAGGGCCAATACTTTTCATGATTTCCAAATCAAACAGATTAAGCCATAAATCACAGACAAAAAAGGTAAAATAATTGGAGCACACACCTTTGGTTTCCATCTCAGCGACCAAGATTTGGATCTTGCACGAAGGAAATTCCAATTTTCAGATGCTCCCTTGCCTGAACTTTCATATTATCCATTATATGAGACCATGGTCATCCCTTGTGATACAAAAAAAAACGAAGTGTACTTCCAGGTGACCTGTTCAGCAAAATATCTGCATAAATGAACTATAATAGCAATCATAAGGCAAGTGCCAATAATTGGTTTTAAATTTTGCATGAGAAAAATGCTTGACAAGAAAAAGATAGGCCAAACTCTAAAAAATCATAGTCAGTACACCAAAATCTCAAGGTTTTGTTTTTTGAGGGAATTCCAGGGCTTCTTTGGAAACTTACAGAAAGTTGGAGATAATACTTCATCCAAAACAGAAACCTCCGAATGGCTTTTCAATTAAATAATGTCAACTTTATATTCAATTGGTTGAGTGGAAGGCTATGCTAGCAAAACGGCCAACTCTCCATGCTTCTTTAACCAACTTCTAACGATATCAAGATGGTTGCAACACCAGTTGACTGAAGGCTTTGCTAGCAAAACAGCCAGCTCTCCGTGCTTTTAACAAACTTCTGAAGACATCAAGATGATTGTAACACCAGTCAACTGTTAGTTTCACTTAGATTCTTTGCCTCGAGCTTTTTCGATGCAATCATGAATAATGCATCTTTGAAAAGACAATTGCATCACTGTAAACTGGAAACAGAACATTCAACCTTCTTTATATCTGGGATTCAGATGCAACTCCATCTGATTATACATTTGATTTTCCCCAAAGACATATCCTTTATTCCTAAGAGCAACTGAAAATGACCTATAAATAGAGTCATGGCCTGCAATGCCCTTCATAGTCATTTTCTCGTACAACTCGATTGCTTCAGTCATTTTCCCCAACTTGCAATAAACTTTCATTAAAATATAGAAAGGTACATGATCAATCAACAATTCAGATCTCAGCACCTTGTTGAGCACTTCTTTAGCTTCCTGAAATTTAGCCACCGAACAAAGGCCCCTGATCAACTCGGTGTAAGTCACTACATCAGGTTGGTAGCCTCTGTAGAGCATTTCACGTAGGATTTGTTTAGCAAGATATGTATTTCCAATTTTGCATGCACCATGGATCAATAAATTATAGGTAACAACATCTGGAAACAACCCATCACCAAGCAGATCCTGCTTCAGGGAGAAAGCATGCAGAAGCTTTCCCCGTTTGACAAAAGAATGGATCAACGAATTATAGGTATAGATATTTGGAATCACTCTCCTTTCTGCCATTGCATCTCTAATCAAGTAAACATTGTTAATGTCTCCAGACCTTCCATAACAATTGAGGACAAGATTCCAAATAAAGGTTTCAGGGACCATTCCCTGATTTAACATTTCATGTAAGAACTTATCAGCTCTTTCAGTATTAGCCTGTTGGCAAAAACCTTGAATAAGTATGTTATAGGAAATATGGTCGGGTAGGATGCCTGAACGAGACATTCTAAAGAAAGTATCGCAAGCTTCATCCATACACCCTTCTTTAGTTAGACAGCTGATAAGAGTATTAAAAGTCACCACATCTGGAAGAAAACCCTTCTTAAACATTTCACAGAAAAAGATGTAAGCAATCTTTATATCACGCAGCAGACAAAATCCATTTATTATTACATTATACACAACACGATCTATATCACTACATTTCGTCAAGACCCCAGTCCAGATCTCGAGTGCTTGAAGAATATCTCCTTTTCTAAAGCATCCATCCATGAGAATTGTTGAAGTAATTAAATTTGATGCTTCATGCTCACTCAATATTTCTGTGAGAAGTTTCTTTGCATTGTCCAGGAGGCCTTTATTGCATAGGTAATGGACAAGTGTATTGCAAGTTACTACATTGGGTTTAACTCCACTTCCGACCATGGAAGAAACAAGATTGAGAGCCCTGTCCACACCATCCCAACGGCAATAACCGTTAATCAGAGTATTGTATGTTACACAATCGGGAGATACACTGACATCTTTCATCAGTTTAAGTAGCCAAGTTGCTGAAGACAACTCACCTATCTTACAGAGCCCATTCATAAGGATATTATATGTATGCAAGTCTGGGACAATATTATCTGCAACTAGTTCGTTGTGAAGCTGAAGAGCCGCTGTGACTTTACCCTCTGTGCACAATGCCCTAATTAATGTAAAAGCATTGGCATAATCAACTGTACAACTCTCATCTAAACGAAAAACTTCGACAACACCTTGGTGCAAGTTGCATTTCCCTATGAAAGTAATGCTTTCCCTGCATAAAGAGCTACCACAATATCAAGCAACGAAGCATAAAGTTCCCGACTTGAATCATCAAAGACACTCAGTGAGCCAACCTTAATTTCTTCAGCCTCTCCAATGCGTCAACAAGTACTGTATCTAGCACATTAAACACAGCAGGTGGATCGTCACCACTGTTATGATTCCCTTGTCCATCTCTTTTTGAGAACCAATCCTGAACATTGATCTGACGCGAATTTTCCTCCACAAAGGGCATTTGGTCATCAGCAACACAACTTCTACAAGCAGATATATCTTCAAATTAAATACAAACGAAACAAAATATATAATGCAACAGAAAAAAAAAGAGATTTTTTTGCATCTTCAAGTGAATAAAACAGAAAAAAAATCACCTTTTCTGCTCGTTAGGATCGGCATGCTGGCAGAAGACTTGAGAGAAGAAATTGGCGATGCCGCGAACAAGAGATAGGGTTTTGAGATCAAAATGGAAAGCTCGGAATGCGTAATAGAGCTCCTCACCGGCGGCGATCGACTGAGGAAAATTTTGTGGAGAAATTGACCAAAGAATTAGAACAAAAGGAACAAAAACGGAAAAATAGAGAAAAAAGATCGAAAACGAATATGAATCATACCACCATTGGATCCAATTCCTTTCAAAAAAAAATATGCAGCATTGATCTGCGCACCGGCGATGGGCAACGGAGAGAATGGAGTGAAAGGGTAACGCGACAGGAACCCTAACTCCAGTGACATGCCGCAATGGGCAGTGAGCGCTCGGGTGGGAAAATTTCGCATAAGCATAAAAAATCAGTGTAGAAATTAGAAAAAAAGAATGGGGCATTCCGAGAATTGAACTCGGGACCTCTCGCACCCTAAGCGAGAATCATACCACTAGACCAAATGCCCTTGATTTGTTGGGCCATGTGGATATGAAAACATCTTTAACACCATTTTTTGACTTAATACAGGAAAATTTTCAAATTATTTTTAGTACAAAAGATGAGCTGGGGCCTAATATAAAGTGAATTTAAAAAAAATAGAGATAAATCCAAATAGTTTTGCTAATGAATATCCATGTTCATGGTTAAATAAAATTGATGTTCCTTAAACCTGAATTTTGTTGCATTTTATAATAAAATAAATAATTATTGTAACGTCCATAAATTTCTCATAATTAAAATAAATGAGAAAAAAAGATAAAAAGGGGTTTGACACGAACCGTCTCCAATTCGGACATGAGTAGTGTTGCATATTAATAATGGAATAAAATTGGGTCGAAGTAAAGAATGGCCAATACGGGCCATGTCCTTGTAGAAAAAGGGTCGTGTGGTGTGAAAAATAAAATAAGACCATGTCCAAGTAGAACACACACCATGTAACGACACAGAATCGCAGATAGACCAAACGTGAGTCATGTTCTGGAGGAACACAGGCAGTGTTGTGCCCATTCGATTAATGTCCAACTTGGATTAAAAGATATTGTTTGCAAAACTCGGTGGTGTCTTAAAGCAGACGCAAGTCGGGTCGCCTTGAACCTAGACCATGCCCTATTTAAAAATAGATCATGCTCGAATCTGACATGGGTTGTGTTTTATCGGACGAAAGGTAAAAGCGAACCATGTTATCTCCAGAAATGGACCATGTCCGTTCGAAAGTGGGTCATGTTCCAGTCATCAAAAGATGGTTTAATGATGTACTATTTGTTGCATGAAGTATAAATCCTAGATTTTTATGATGCTAAGGTCTAAAAAAGGAAGGTTGAATGTGATTGAATTTGACATGAAAAGAATGACTTGGTTTCCGGTGAATGGGACCCCATACATGGGTTATTGGACTCCTTCGAAGGTTATTGGACTCCTTCAAGGTTATTGAGTTTCTTCGGAGACTATTGGGTTTCTTCGAAGACAATGTATTAAAAGATTCCCTTCGATTACAATTGACACATATTATTAAGTTTCAGATCTAGCTAGCCTTCACGAAGAGTAAAACTAATGACATTCATGATTGTTAAAGGCTCACAAAATGATTGATTGTTAAAATTGAACAACTTAGGATAATTGTAAAATGATAAATTGTAATGATCCTAAGTAAAATATTGAATTGGGCTTGAACCTATTAAATAGAGAATATTGAACATTGTGTCATAGCAATGCAATTGGGGTCATAACAATGCAATTGAATGATTAAGGATTTTGTCAAGGTGAAACAGGTATCATAAAGAAAAAATATTATATTGATCTTAATTTCTCTACATGTCTTTATATATTATTTTCTTTACATGACGTACTTCGTAGCTCATGAGATATTTGCCTCCCCTATTTTTTATCTTGCAGGCAATGAATGCAACTAATAGCTAATGGCACTAGTGATGTAGACTTTCATGATATGATGGTTTGCATATGATGAGTCTAGCTTTAGTCCAGTCTACTATCAAATTAGTCTTTACTGAGTTTTATTATTTACATATTTTCTTTATCGAACAATGTAAAAGAATATTTTATTTGGCTAGACTTCGCAAATGAAAATTTTATTTATAGTTATTGCTTCCCCATTACGTATTAATTGTGTTGACTACTTTTTTGGTCAAATATTGGGTCAAAGAAGAATATCGTAGTGCCTCCAAGTCTGAATTCTACTATATAGCGGCGTGTGAATTTGACGGTGTTATAATTACCCTTATTGATCATCTCGTACAGATTAGTCTGTCAATTTAAACATTGCATTTTTTGTGTCTAATGTTTTTCTTAAGTCTTAACCTTCTTGTTCTTTAATATTGGATTGTTGAGTTTGATCCCAAAGTATACGTGATAAAATTCTATATGTCATACGTAGCTAAATGCTAGTTCATGAAGTTCCCCTACAACATAAGCCTATATATATTATTATTAGAATTTATTGTGGTGTCAGCTTTTTATTTGGATATTTCTCTAATGAAGTGAATTTTATCATATTAAAATTTATATGCCAATATCTTTTTAGTTTTATTTCATTGTTTCATATTCATTGACCAAGAACCAATGATAAACTAAAATCAATGAATCTACAAATATAAACATTTTTCTTGATTTTTTATTTACATTTACGTTTTTTATGTTCGCATTAGGCCTTCGACTTTCAATGCTACTAGTACCAAACTAATCTGATTAGAATATGGATCATGATGAAAATTCTCGGATCAAGTTGATGTCTTTTGAAATGAATCATGAGACTTCTGTAGGATGCCTATTAGAAACTTAGGTTTTCCATGTAAATGTTTGGCAAAAAACAAGGGCATTTCGAGAATATTATTATATAAAACATGATTTGAATCCACTTTAGATTCATACACGATCTCAACTTTCTGCCTCATACGGTTTAAGAGCATTAATACTAAGAGTATTACTAAAACGTGCTTTTTGAAAGTTTAATTGCTATTAGATTTTGTTAAGTCTAATACTTTGTAAAATATAAAATGATAAATAATGTAACAAACTAACATGAATATGATAATATTATATGAAACTATAATACTATAACTTTTTATGCATCTATTTATATAATTATTATAAAAATGGTATCAAAATATGATTAAATATTTGTGTAAAATCATAATTTGTTCATATTAAGTTGACTCAAATCTCAGTATTCAATATTAAATATGTGATTGCAGATTTTTCTCTAAAAGATTTTTATTTCAAGAAATTAAAATCGAATTGTATTTTATTAGTTTGAGGGGTACAACTACATATTTAAAACCGAACGATAAAAAAATGAATTCACGAGATATGAATAAATAATGAGTTTACACAAACAAGGAACCCTAAAAAAAATATAATTCTAACATATTTTATAAAATGGTTGTTTTGTTGAAAAGTGATGAATAAGGCTTTGATTTTCATCTTATTTCCTAACAAACAGAGTGAATAAGATTACGATGCACTTGGCAACTCGAAAATTAAGAGATTTTAACTTCATTTTTATCATGGAATGTTACTATAAGTTACAAAAAAGAATATTTGATGAAAGTTGGTTCCTGTAATAAAAAGAAATGTTCTTACCCTTGTTCCAGTTTTTTTAATATGTTGAGTTTTCAAAAGTATTTCTCAAGAAGATTTTTTCGTCAAAGTACTTATGTTTAAATATCCTCTTATAAAACGTAGGCTTAATCCAAAATATTTATAAAATTATTTTGTATATTTAAAGTATAACAATAAAATAAAAAAAAAAACAGAAAAGGTAAGCAAACATAAAAAATATAAAGGAAAGAATACGGGCAACTAGGTTAGCAGTTAGCACAAAATATCTTTGTGTGTTGATTCTTTTCGATATTATTATGTTTTCAATTAGTTAATTAATTAATATCCAAAAGTCCGAATTCATTTAAGCTACGCGGTCACATGGTTTAATAATGATCGAAGACGGGTTCGAAGTAGACTAGGAGAAGGAATTGTTTCGTTTAAATCATCTTATTAATAATTAATTAATCTGAGACATTCAATTAGTTTACATCTCGATCTATAAATAGAACATCATCTAGGGGTGTTCACCCAATCGGATCGACCAGATAAACTCGACGATCCGAACTGATTCAATGTCAATTGGATCGGATTAGATCATTGGTAGGGTCGAACTCTAACTGATCCGATCATAACCCGATCATTAATGGGTCGATACGAGTTTCAATTTTTCAAGCCCCATCAAACCCCAATCCAATCCGATGATCCAAACATTTATATATTTTTTGTTAAATTTGAACCAATTTGTTCTTGATGAGAATTTTATATTACTTTAAAATTAATATATGTTAAAATTTATACTTTATGTCCTTAAAAAGCATCACAAATCTTTGCAAATTTTTTTTTTAAAGATATGATTAATATTAAATATTGTAGAAAAGTAATTTATAAAATAAAAAAATTAATCGGATAAATCGATGATCTGATCCGATCCAACCCGACCCAATAGAGATTGGGTTGGATCAAATAGATGATAGATTTTGAATCACATTTGATGATTAATATTTCATCAATCCGATCAACTCGACCCAATCCAATCTGACCCAACAGAGATCGGGTTGGATTGGATTGATGATATATTTTGAATTGGATTGGCTCATATTTGGATGAACCAATTTGTTCTTGACAAAAAAAAATTATATTACTTTAAAATTAAAATATGTTAAAATATATACTTTATGTCCTTAAAAAGCATTTCAAATCTTTGAAAATTTTAAAAATATATTTTTTTCTTTTCTAAAAACATGATTAATATTAAACTTTATAAAAAGTAATTTATAAAATAAAAAAAAATTGGGTAAATCAATGACCCGACATGATCCAATTTGACTCAATAGAGGTCGAATCATGGCATATTGATGACAAATTTTGAATAGGATTTGATGATCAATTCATCATCAATTCGTCCGACCTGATCAAAATATGTTGGGTTGGATCAGATATGGGATCGAATCGGGTCAAACGTCACCTGTGAACCCTTAAAGTTTCTCATCAACTCCTCTACATACGTTACTACCTTTTTTTTTGTGCTCCTTTCTTCCCAACCTTGAGAAGCTTTCTGAAAATATCTTGACTGGTCACCTCCCTCCTTGCCATTAGGTAAAGAACATCTCTCTCTCTCTCTCTCTCTCTCTCTCTCTCTCTAGAGTAATTATGACAGTAAAACACAACAAATCTGCTAAGAAGGAAGTGTTTTGGATGAGAGATCCGAAGATTGGAAATCTGATCCCAAGGAACTACTTCGACAACATCAATCCAGCCGACTTGTGAGCACGACTTGTTGGAAAGAATTAACGATATCGATACATGCATGCATGATAACACCTCTCTAGATTGCTTAGCAATTATGTATGGATCTTATAAGAACTTTTTGAAAAATAAATATATCTAAATGTAACCTTAGTTTATTGAATTCTCATATGAGACAATCATTATTTTAATTACTATGTATATATTTTCATGTTTTTAAAATTGATTCACACAACGCCAATCTACCTCGAATATTATATTATCTTTATCCATTTTCCCCCATGTTTCTAACTTTTGTCCCCATAACCCCAAAGCTCAATCGTACCCAACAAATTATTCAAGAAGAATTTGATTTGACTCAAAGAAATTAAAATGAGTCATTGTAAGGACATGTTAAAAAATAAAATCCAATCTAGTTAAAATCTGATTTAATGATAAAATTGAACATCTAATATCTAAGTTATAATATTTAATTATATTTATACTAAATTAATATTTAGGTAATAATTAAAATTATTTGTTTATGTGAATGACACGAAGGTGAAACTTATCTTTCCTTATTTTTTTGGTTGAAAATTTTTCCTATTTTTTTGGTGTGGAAGGGGTTCATTTATTTTCTTATTAACTTTGATTATGATTACAAAAAAGCCATTCATAACTTTTATTTTATTTTCAAATATACTTACAAAGTTAATTAAATAGATAGTGAAATATAATTATTTTATTGCTATTATAAAAATTCTTTAATTATGCTAAATCTATTTATATTTTAATTTTTCTTATTTGATTTTTATTAGTATTAGGATAATATATAGATTATTCAAACTTTTTGTATTCGTAGATAAATAATATCAAAATTAATGAAAACATAAATAACTATTCACATTGCTTTTGAAATTAATAAAACAATAAAATTACAGAAAAGTAGTCAAAAGGTTAAAATAAAAAAAACAATAATTATAATTATACTTCAATTCAAATTCTACAAGACCATTATTAAAAAGATGAAATTGAGTATCTAATCTTTAAATTATAATAGTTACATAGGCACACACAATGTATATATGTGTGCGCGCACGTTCTGTGTGTGGGACATATATATATATAAATATATAAATATATATATATATATATATATGTATTAGCATGCCCTTTAGGATATGTATAATCGCTCTCTGATATTTGTCATTAAATTAAATTGGTTATGAGAAATATCAATGACAAAATAAGTATTTGAATTCCACTTTTGTTTTGTTCATAACAAAGAAGAAAAAGGATGACTAGCATTCTCTGTTGCATCCTCCTTGTGCAGGCACATCGTCAAAAATCTTGATCGTAGTCGAACATATCCAGCTTGGAGGATCATTAGATGATCTTACTTCCTTCAGATAGTCACTTGAGGAGTTTGTATCAACTTTGATTCCTCTAGATGCAACATCTCATGCACCGAAGGAGGTGGAAATAAGGAGGCGTTTACTGCATTACCTCTTAACATTACTTGATAATCTACATTACCTGACAGAAAGATTACCACCTATTAAATTATCAGTAATGTGCATTACCCCGTTTACTGTATATAAGTAATCCAAGTGGTAATTCAGATTATCATATTTACTTATATAAATGATTACTAAATAATATACATCATTTTACCAAAATACCCTTCATAAATATTATTAAGTTAAAAATTTTGTATTATTGAATTAAAATTTATCAACTTAAATTATTATAATAATAATAATAATAATAATAATAATAATAAATTATTATTATTTGTGTTGTTGTTATTATTATATGATAATTGTTATTGTGTTATGTTTTATTTATGGAAGATTTAAAAGGGCAAAGAGAGAAACTAATATGAATGAGATTGCCACTTGGGTGGTAATCTGGATAGACACCCCCCTCATAGGTAATGTGGATTACCACTTCATAGGCAATCTGCATTGCTAGGCAATCCAGATTGCCTACGAATTAAAATAAGTAAACAGGGTAATGTGGTGGGCCCAGGTAATTTTAACTTCATATTACTAGTAATCTACAAAGATTACTGTGAGGGAAACGCCCCCGGTCAAGGTGCGCTTGAAATAGGCCATGCAACTTGAGAAGTGGGAGGAGCATGCTAGAGGCTACTCACCACCAACAACATATTAATGTTTGCCTTTGAACCTTGCACCAACATTCATAAACGAGCCAACCACCATCAATATCAAGGAATGTGTGCCATGTAAATTAATAAGAAAGAAAACATGTTATATCCCAAGAGAAGAAAATGTGCAAAACAAAGAGAGAGAAGAAACAACATTATTATCTTAAAGATTTTGTACCAAAGTAAATGGGAAAAGAGATGGAAGAATTTGGAATCTTCGTACAACGAAGAAGCTTTGACAAACAAGATATGTAACTAAATGTGAGAGGCATAAATAAAAGATGATGCTCATGCATTTGGTCCTTAAATACTACAGATCTAATATTGTACTCTTCATTTCTTTGTTTTTTTAGAAGTAGTGCTCGAAAAACACAAGTTCTTCTCTTGTTCTCTTCTTTTTCACATCTTTCCCTCGGTTTCAATCTGCAATGACAATTGTGTGAAGGAGTGCTCTAGCCACAACAACATTGGAGATAATTGAGTATGCAATAACAACCTTGACGTCCACAACGCTCTCCTTAAGCACAATAAGGCTTCAAAAGTTAAACCCAAGCAAGAACACCAAAAAGAGTATATAGATCAGTAGGCAGGGTATCCAAAATTTTTTACCTAAGCTCTCGAGCCATAATTGGGTTGTGATAGTTATGGTCTTAACAATTCTCTCGTGTCATTGGTTTTTTTTTCTAGAAGGTGGTTGCCAAGGCTAAAGGCACAAGGTGATCACAAGTTGAAGATGCTATAGGTAAGGTGCAGTTGATGATGGAGCAACAACTTAAATTCTTTCATTGACAGTTTGCATGCATTAAACCATAAATGTGATAATTTGGATATAAGAATGGATGCTTCACCTGTCTCTAGATTCTCCTATGTCTAATGATTGATCATATGACACATCTCATATTTTGTAGAATGTGGAACTAGAGATACCTAAATTTTTTTATAGTGACATTTTGGATTGAATCTCTAAGGTCAAGCATTTTTTTGAATTTCTATAATATTTTAGAGGAGACTAGAATTACTATAATTTCCTTTGCTTTTGAGGATGTTGCATTACAATTGTATCATTGGGTGCATAATAATAAGCAACCTACATCTTGGTCACAATTCGTAGGGGCTTTAGGGATAAGGTTTGAACCCTCTTAATTTGAAGGTCATCAAAGATCTCCTTCTAAAATTGACTTAAACTAGTACTAAATTAGATTATCAATCTATTTTGAGGCTCTTTCTAATCGAGCAATTGGTCTATTTGAGTCTTCTTTGATTTCTTGCTTTTGTGTATTGTCTCAATCCTTACATCTCTCCAACCACGTTCATTGATGCATGCTATAGGGTTAGTTAAGACACAAGAGGAATTTTTTTTACAATGTTATTATTTCGAAATAATAATAGTTCAATAATCAATATATTAGATCTTGTTTTGATTTAAATCATTTGCCTTTATTTTATGATTGTAGTGATACCGTTTCCTTACATCCTAACTCTTATATTGTTCCTAAGCAACATTAGGTGTTTTCAATTTCTTAGTAAAAAAAATTCTGTCTTTAAAATGTTAGCAAGGAGGGCGAATGGATTGTGCTATAATTGTGATGAGAAGTTTCATGGGGGACACAAGTGTAAACTTAAATTTTTACTATTATTAATTGTGGAAGATATGAAAGTCTGATGGTCTAGAGGAGGTGCATCAAGATTCTTTAGAGATCAGCATCATGCCTTAAATGGAGTAATGATGTTCCAAACTTTAAGATTATTTGGAATATCTTCTGGCATTTATGTGAATACATTGATCGATAGTGGTTCTACTCATAATTTTATATGAGAGATAGTTGTGTAAGTTGAGATTAAGCATCACATCTTCTCCGTATTTAACTGTGATGATTGGTAATGCAGACGAGCTTATGTGTGTTGGTTTGTTCTACTATAGCATTTCATATTCAAGGGGTGAATTTTATGGATGATTTTATGTTCTTCCCATTGAAGGAGTTGATAAAGGCGTTGGGAGTCTAAGATTACAAAAGATAGATCCTATCACTATGGATTGTAAGAGGTTATCAATAGAATTTGATTGACCATTCAAGGAAATTTTATTTTAGGCAAAGATCATTTGAACCCACAAATAACTAACCATCATTGGTTGAGAAGATTTTTTCATACTGGTGATGTTATGCCATTTTTTAAAATGTGGAAAAAGAATTAAAGGTTCAATTCAGGAACAACCATTCAAGATGTTGTATTGTAATCTAATGAAGTTTTTATCGTTTCAACTTCATCGTCTCCTTTCAGAGAGATTCATTGTAAAATTCATCTTCTTCTTGGTAGTCAACCTATCAATATGAAACTTTATAGGTACCCTCATTTCAAAATACTGAGATTGATTTGTTTTAGGAAATGTTGGAATAAAGAACTATTCAGCATAGTGGTAGACATTTTCTTCTTAAATTTTATTGGTTAAAAAGAAATATGGGTCGTAAAGATTTTGTGTGAATTACGTGACCTTGAACTATGTGACAATTAAAGATAAATTCTCAATTTCTACTATTGATGAGCCTTTAGATAAATTGTATAGAGCAATTATTTTCTCTAAATTAGATTATAGGGCCATGTATCATCAAATAAGAACGGAAACAAAGATATGACAAAACAACTTCATTTAGAACTCATAAAGGGACATTATGAGTTTTTAGTAATACCCTTTGGTTACCTAATGATCCCTATAATTTTCAAGGTATTATAAATAGGTCATGTGTCCTTATTTAATGAAATTTGTGATTGCTTTCTTATTATATATCAATACATAATTAAGATACAGACTCTCATGTTCATCGTTTGAAAATTTTGCAAATATTTACAAAATAATGAATTTATCTCAAGCAAAATAAATATTATTTTGCTTAGAATCATAATGAGTATTTGAGTCATATAGTGTCTGCTACAAGAGTGGAACTAGATGAAAAAAATGGAGGTTATTGAGAATTGATCAATCCTTATACTCTTAAATAATTGAGAGCATTTTTAAAGCGCATTGAATATTATGAAAGATTTGTTAGTGGTCGTGCTTTTATAACATGGCCTCTAATTGATCTATTAGAAGGATGCTTTTGTTTGGAATAATAATGCTACATTAATTTTGTAATCCCTCAAGCTTGCTCTTGTTTCAATTCTCATACTTCATCTTCCTAATTTTTTAAGGATTTTACGCTGGAGATATATGCTTCTAATTAAGAATTAGAGTAATTTTATTGTAAAATAAACATCTATATGTTATTATTGTAAGAAATTAGCTCCTAGAATGCAAAGAGCCTCAATATATGTGAGAGAATTGTTTGAAATTGTGGAATCTACGAAGAAGTGGATGCAATATCTATTACAGAACTATTTTACTACTAAAATAGATCATCAAAGTTTGAAGGAAATACTTACACATGTCAAAATAGAATATTCTTCAAATGAAAGTTGATGAAGTTATTGTTGGAAGTACAATTGGGACAATATGTAAGGACATATTTTGCATTTAGAAATGACTTGCTATTTTAGAATGGTAGAATTTGCTTATCAAATACTTCTTCATTAATATCCATATTACTCAAGGAATTTAATGAAAACTCTATTTTGGTGGTTGCTTAGGGGTGGTAAAGACTTATAAGAGATTTATGTTGAATTCTTTTAGAATAATGTTAAAAGATCTATTGAAAAATTTGTAAAAGATTAAATATTATATCTATAGCCCTATTGGATTACTTCATCTTGTATCCATTCTTAGAGGGTATGAGAGCATATTTCTCTTTACATTCTTCTATTGAATGTACTATCATATTGGTGGTGTTTGATAGGTTATTCATGTCATTTAAGGGCACTACCTACTCATTATACATATTCTAAGGTTGCTAGGTTTGTTTGTGAAAATGGTTATTAAATTGTATAAATTTCTTATAACTATACTCATATAGGAGGATACTATTTTGTGAGTTCTTTTTAAGAAAGAACTATTCAAGCTTAGTGGCACTTGTCAAGTTGTATCCTTACAAATAAGATTCACTAATTCAGAGAGACTTATAAATTGGCTAGAAAGTTTTATGGACCTTTTACCATCAACAAGAGAATATGCTCTATGGCTTATGAGTTATCCTTTCCACCTACTTCTGGCATCCATCGTATTTTTCATGTCTCTAAATTGAAGAAATAAGTGAGATTAATGTTTGCATTTTGTGATACACAAGGTCTTATTCTTACTCTAGTAGTAGTTCTGTCCACTCGAGTAATTAAGCAATATGGTTAATTTATTAAATAACTACTAGTGCAATGCGAAGATCAAGTTTTAAAAGATGCTTAGTGGGAGGATCATTCTATTTTTCTACACTCTTTTTCTATTTTGACCTCGAGAATGATGTCAACTTCTTAATAGAGGGAGAATATTTTATGTCTTAGGAGAAGAAAATATGCAAAACAAAGAGAAAAAAACAACCTAGTTATCTTAAAAATGTCATACCTAAGTAAATGGGAAGAGAGATAGAAGCATACAAAGTCTTTGTACAAAGAAGAAACTTTAATAAATAAGATTCATAATTGAAATGCAATAATAATCATATGAAGGAGACGCTCCGACACTATGCAACAACAATCTTGATGTGTAACACCCTCTCCTTAAGCACTAGAAGTCTTCAAGAGCCAAACCCTAACAAGAATCACCAAAAAGTGTATATAAATCAATATGCAGAGTTTTCGAAAATTTTTACCTAGACTTTTGGGTCATAATTGGACTATGACAATTGTGGGCTTAACAAAGCATGAGTAAAAAAGACAAAAGGATGAACAATGTCAACTCATTTACAAGAAGAAATCATACGAGGAGAATATGAAGTATAATATTATTTATTTTAGAAGAAAAAATGTTTGATCGACTTGATGAACGATTACGAATGGAGTGGTAAATTGCACCAGCAATACAAAAGTTTAATGAATGTGAAAATCACTTTATATATATCAATCAAGTATGCAACACAATTTTAGATATCTTTACATTATATTATAGACGACGGCTTTTTCAAATGGTTTATCTTAGTGTGTAATTATCTTTTTGACAAAAGAATTAGGTTTAGTTTTAGAATGAAAAGTTAATTACTTATGTAAGATTTAATCTCAATCATTAAATATCTTGATTAACATATGTAAATCAAAAAGTGATTTACACACTTGTTAGTCATAAATATATTTTTAATTATAATTTTGTGTTTAAGAAGAAAAAAATATTGACGTACCCCTTTAAACATGAATTTGATAGATATATTTTTATCAGGCCGATCTTGAGCTAGTTTTGTGTGAAGTTTAAGTCGCAAGTCAAAATGTTCTTATATTTGATAAAAAAAGCTAAATTATCCTTATCATTTGAAAAAAAAATAATTATCATATTTTATTAGTCATATACTAATAATTTTGAATATAATTTGTAATCTAAAGAACTTGCGCAAACATTTAATTTTAAAGACATATGCCATAAATTCTAAAAAAAATTAGAAAATGTGTCATTTCATATTTAATTTATGATCTATGTTATTAAAATTAATAGCAATAATAATTATTCTCCTCCTCCTTCAATTTATGCTCTCTCCTTTCTCTCTCCTCCCGGTGAGAGAAAAAGGCAAAAGGGGACAGAAAAAAGGGGGAGATGTGGAAGCGAACCGCTTCCTTTGTACTGGAGAAACGCCTTCAACAACAACAGCAGCAGCAGCAGCACTACAACTATCCATCGTCCTCTCCGCCCTCCTCCTCCTCGTCCCCTCCCCGCCCCATGGATCCAAACCCTAATACCAACCCCGTCATCTCCGCCTACTACCAGACCCGTGCCGAGCACCACGCGGCCGTCACCAGCGACTGGCTCGCCCAGGCCTCCGCCGCCGTCGGGGGCGATAACGAGGAAGGCGCCCGGCCCTCCGCCGCCAGCCGCTCGACCCCGTCCGGAAAGCCCTTCAGCGTAATCGAGGAGTTCAACTACTGGCGGAAGAAGCCCGACCTGGCCGAGGCCGTCGCCGCAATCATGGCCCTCGCCGCCGTCATCCGGTCCAGCGAAGCCACCACCATGATGGAGCTCGAGATTGAACTCAAGAAGGCTTCCGACAGCCTAAAGGTGGCACCTTTTCTTCCCCCTCTCCATCTTTTTTTCTCGTTTTCTTCAGACAATCTAGTCGTCTATTCCTGTCTAATCTATGTGCTTTTGCCAATGGGAAGAACGAGGTTTTAGGTCTTGATACGAATTTCCATATCTTTTTATATATGAAGTAATCATATTTTTCTATACTGTTTGGAATAAAATGTCAATCAACAAAAAAATGATATTTTCTTGCCTCTTTTCCCTTTTAAGAAATTTAATAAATTTATTATTTGAATTCCTATTACGAACTTCAGATGAATGCCATGCCTTAGCTGTTTAGTCTGTAGAACTTCACTCTTTGGGTTTTAGCCTTAAAATTGTCTAATAATGATCTCATGATGTTGAACTTGGTATTGAAAATTAATATCCTGGTAAATGATTGTTACCTGGAGCTGCAAATAAAGGACTTATAGCATTTTAAGCAGCAAAATGATGTTTGATCTCCGCTGGGTGTCTATCTTATGCAGATAATAGAAAATTACTGCAAGTTGATTCTTTAATTCTGCAACTTGAAAATGAGAAATATGGTTGTCCAGGAATTTTTTTCTCCTGTTGTATCTTCAATCTTATCCTTGTTTTGGGATATTGCTAGCACGTATAACCAATGCTGTCAAAGTTGTAAATTAGAGTCGATATTGGAAGGCCGGTGAACACGTGAAACGTCAGATCATAACACAGACATACCCGATTCTACCATATTTATATTTCAAAATATACGTATATATTAATTTGTAAAAATAAACAAAAGGATTGGGAAACATCAATATATTAGACTTCCGTTGCAAAATTTTAACCATGACCCACTGATCCAAGATACTAAATTAGCAGTGAACCTTTCTTCTTCTCACTAGCAAATAGCCTGTACAAGTCTCAAACATATGGCAAAAGACATGGGAAGCATGGGTTGTGAAAAAAAAACAAAGCTAACACAAAAATATGGAACCAACACACATCTGTGGGCAAGGAGGTGTAGTTATGGATAACATGTCTAAATAATCGAACTGCATAAATGATGACACTCGGTAAAATAGGGTTCTGCTGCTATTTTGCTCGCGAGCAGAGGAGGGCGCCCCTCCTCTTCTGCTCATGAGCAGGACAGCACGGGGTAGGGATGGGGAGAGAGAGAGAGAGGAGAGAAAAACAATGACACATGGATGCAGCAATCGCAGTGAACATCTCATGAATGGCAACATGGTTGCGAACTGAGAAGCCCTAGACTGAACAATCACATTTTGTTTGGATTTGGGGGCTTGAAGTAGTAATTAGGTAGGGCATCATGTGGCATCCGCTAGACCAAAGTAAGAAACCTTTTGCTGGGGATGTCTGGACATCCCGTGTCCAGCAATTTTATGAGCCAGCAAGCAATCCTATCATGCGCTTGCTCAAAATGAGTTTGCTTCCGATCCAACTTGTTTTTCCTCTGTAAGATCGTAAAATCATCCGATTTCATGAGTTCACTTGCGATTTTTACAACATTGTGGATAAGAAATTTGGGGGAAAATGTGTACATATGCAACAAGGAGTATACTTTTGTCGAGAAAATTATACTCCTACACTTTATCAAATTGTTGTTAGGCATCCACTATAAAACTGATTTGATTGAGTAGAATTAGATCGCATAACATTTAGGACCACATAACCTATAAATGATAGTCATATGATTCTCAACCGCGATTGGAATCCGGTAATAGAACGGGTGGAAAAACGACTAGAGGGATGGAGCTCGAGACTTCTGTCTAGAGGAGGCCGCCTGATTCTCATCAAATCAGTTTTATCATCTATCCCAGTGTATTATATGTCGATGTTCAAGATGCGTGAAGGAATAATCTCCCGCATTGATGCAATTCGAAGGCATTTTTTATGGAGAAATCAAGGAGGTACAAGCAGGGTTTTAAACTTGGTCTCTTGGGAAGAGGTATGCAGACCCACATCTGAGGGTGGCTTAGGGATCCGACCACTTAGAGAAACGAATGAGGCTCTTCTAGCTAAATGGGTGGTCCGGTTAATAGGTCAAGGTTCAGACATTTGGTGGTCCGTGATAACAACATGCTATGGCCGGACATTGTCTTGGGAGGATCGCATGATTATATCACAGGGAGCGTCTACTTTTTGGAGGAGCATTGTATCAATAATGCCAAAAATACGACAGTTTTTTGTGGCCGCGTTGGGATCCGGTCATGGTTTTAGATTCTGGGAGGATCCTTGGGCGACAAGTGAGCCGTTATCCATGTTGTTCCCGTGGTTGTATGCGCTCGCTGACGAGAAGGATACCTTGGTCTCCAACTATTGGTCAGAGAGTTTACTATCTAATGGAGTATGGACACCCCAGTTTACAACCAGGTTTTCGGATCAACGAATAGAGGAGTTTCTATCATTACTTAATAGACTGCAAGACAAGTGCCCAAACACTTCTGCCTAGGACTCATGGATATGGTATCCAGGACAATTCTCAGTGAGTGGGGTGTTTAAAATTTTAACAAGGGAGGCTTGGAGGAAGGAAGTCTACAAACAGATTGCGACAGAATTTGGAAATTGCGAATGCCACTAAGAGTGAAAATCTTTGTTTGGCTTCTGAGAAGGTGCCGCTTACCAACAAGAAGTTATATTAATTGATGGGTTCAAGGAGCAAGTATGTCATGTCCCTTATGTGATACACTAGAGGAGAACACAGATCACTTATGTTTTGATTGCCAAATAGCCACAAAAGTATGGCGAAGATTAGGATGCCAATGGGTAGACACACAATCAGCCAAGAGTTTATGGAATTCCTTCAGAGCAGGGGGAACCCAAGCCGAAGGTGTACAAGTGTATGTATCCAGAAGAAGATACACAACACCATTTGCTTTTCTTTGGTCCATTTGGCTTCAGTGGAATGGTTGCATATTTAAAGGGGAACAAGTGTACATGGAGAATATAGTAGCGACAACTGAGAATCTGGTGGGAGAATGGTTGAGAACTTCATTGTAATTTCTGTTTTTAACATGCCCATGTAATTCACCATCTTATCAATAAAAGTGGATGGCTACTCTTGGTAACCATCCATTTCCGTCTCAAAAAAAGTGTTTCTTCATGTGATATGACCATTTGGAGACTATTATTGGCACAATTGACATTGTTATGTCGTGTGTCCATTGTGCTCCGAGATATTGCTTCTGCTGGTTTTGGGTTGACTTTATACATGCAGTCATTTAAAGGAGTATAATTTATAGGTAGATTCAACGATAATGTTTTTACAATTTTGATCACAGTTTTGAATCCACATTTGACCTATAACACCATATATCTTTGGATCTTCATGTGATAGGACTATTTGGATACTATTGTTGTCATAGTAAATAGTTGAGACTGTTATATTGTGTGTCCATCCTGCACTGAGAAATTGCTTCTTACTGATATTTTAAGAGTATAATTAAAAGGTAGACTTTGTGATAATTTTTATCATTTTGATCATAGTTTTGAATCCACATGTGACCTACATCTTTATAAACTATAATATATGTGCAGAGGAACTTGTCGCTAAATATTGTAGTTTTAGGTATTGTTCCAGATAATGTAGTCAGCCAACTCTGCTTTACCATCATTTCATTTTTTTCAGGTTGAGATTTGGTTGAACATGTTTTAGTTATTGTTTCAGAAGTACGACCTGGGATGCATATTTGATCATATCATGTCCCTTGCTGTTTTCTACGCACTAATGAGGGCTACTTATTGAAACTAATAGACATGTTTGCATTTCAGTCATGGGATACAACCTCTATATCACTGACAGCTGGATGTGATCTTTTCATGCGATATGTGACCAGAACTTCTGCATTGGAATATGAAGACTTTCAAGCTGCA
Source organism: Pontederia paniculata (assembly GCA_001647135.1). NCBI lineage: Eukaryota > Viridiplantae > Streptophyta > Magnoliopsida > Commelinales > Pontederiaceae > Pontederia > Pontederia paniculata. The sequence goes on along the minus strand of LTAE01001325.1, from coordinate 8,326 downwards.
AAGCTTCGATTGATCGAACGTGGGGAGAAATTTGGAGAAATATCATTGAAGGTATTTTTGTCACTGCCACATGCTGCACTTTAACTCCTTTCCTTCAATTGCATAAAGTAATGTTGGAATGATCGGTAGGCACGCAGGACTATTGCTATGCTTAGCCAGGACTTCATATTTGATGGATGCACAATTTTGGTCCATGGTTTTTCAAGGGTTGTGTTTGAAGTTCTAAAGTTGGCAGCATCGAATAAGAAACTTTTCCGAGTTCTTTGCACAGGTCCCTTTGTATTTTGTGTTTTTATTTTAAGCACCAGTTTTTATAAATGCTAAAACAACTGCTTTTTTATTTCAGAGGGAAGACCAGACAGGACAGGTTTAAGACTGTCAAAAGAACTTGCCACACTAGGCATTCCTGTGAAAATTGTGATTGATTCTGCAGTGGCTTATGCAATGGATGAGGTTGACATGGTGTTTGTTGGGGCTGATGGAGTTGTTGAAAGTGGCGGTATCATCAACATGATGGGAACATATCAAACTGCATTGGTGGCTCATAGCATGAATAAACCAGTTTATGTGGCTGCTGAAAGTTATAAGGTGCGATATTTCTGAAATATTTTCTTGGCTTGAGATTTTTGCGACAAATCACTATGAGCAAATTAGGTGCCAGTTTGAATAACAAATATATTGTAAAACTTTGCAGTTTGCACGCTTATACCCGTTGGACCAGAAAGACCTAGAACCTGCACTCCGCCCGATTGACTTTGGTGTTCCTGTCCCCTCAGGTGTCGAAGTTGAAACATCTGCCAGAGACTATACACCACCACAGTACCTAACTCTCCTCTTCACCGACCTTGGTGTGCTTACACCTTCTGTTGTAAGTGATGAACTTATTCAGCTATACCTGTAATCCGAGTTACAATTGCTTGATTGAGTTTAGTCTGTATCAACAACTTAGCAACTATCTCGTTTCGTTTCATCATTTTTGAATATTGCGACAAAAGAACAGTTGCGCTGAGTGCTAGTTTCTGTGGTATATTTTAGCCCATGAGTTCCTTTTCAAATATTTGCACTTCTAGAAATGTATTGGAATATCTTGTATGAGCCAAAGAATTGTTCTCTCAGATGCCATAAACTTATGTGCAATTTCTTCATAAACCACTAGTTATACATTCGATATGCAAACACTTCTGCTTGAATAATGTTGGAAGGAAAGTTGCCTTTCCCACTACTAAAATTCAGAGTTCTTTTTTGGTAATGCTAGTAACTTTCAATATTTGTTTTCAGTGTTAGAAATGATACATCTATAAAAATGGATAAAATGACTCCCGAAAGTCAAGATATCATGCAAATTTTGTAAATAAATATTAACAAAAAAATTGATAGGAAAATTATGGCATATTACCACGTCAAAGTCATGAGTTAATTGCGTTTATGGACAAGGGAAAGCAAGTCAGCCTGAGCCAAATACAACAAATCCTGTAAAAAAGTAATTTGCATGTGTATATAATTAATTCTGATTTTGTTTTCCTATTGCACTATTTCAGATTGAAGTGACATTGTTAAAAATAAGTCTTTTATAATGCTAATACCTTTTGGGTTCAATTTTAGATTATAAATCAATATTCAACTTGCTAATCAATTGAATGAATCTACTAATCTTGAAAATTAAAATTAGATGAAACTTATCTTTTTTTCCCGTAAAAACGCAAGTAATAAACTAATGAATAAAAAATAAAAATATTTGAAATGTGATAAATAGTGAATAAGTTAATGTTTCCTCACAAGTAATTTTGGTTAATTTAAATGAATAAAAATGAGTAAGGTACTAAGGTGTATATCAAAATTTTGATATACATTACTCTCCTTATGGATTACATCTCACTTTAAAAAGTGAAATGAAATTATGAGTGATATGACGCATATCAAAATTTTGGTAAGTCCATTGCTTGACCTCTTAAAAACTTATACATGATCCTTTTATATGGTTAAAAGGTTGTCTTTGTCGCATGTGGTTCTTATTGATGCGTAGGTGGCGCATGCAGCACTACCATGTACCAAAGCAAAGGGGGGTCATGGCACTATTATGTGTAATTGCTCAAATCAAATGTGATTGAATTAAAAAAAGGAGGGGGGTATTAAAGAAGCAAATTGATTTAATGGTTTTCAGCAAATTGTCTCGCGCTTTTCGCAACAAGTCAGTGTAGGTGTCGATGAACTAATTATATTTTGTTTTAGCCTGTCCGTCAAGTTCTCGATTCATGAGGCCAATGATGAAGTTTGTAGGATTTTGACTGTTTTTTCTTCGAATGACCAAAATCAACCAATTGAGTAGATGTCATTTCCGTCGAAGAAGAAGGGCTTAGGAAAGACATAGTAGTACTAATTTGATCATAAAAATATTATTTTATTTTTTATTTTAATAACAAATTAATCAAATACTAATAATTCTAAGTAACTGAGATTCTTAAGATATTAAAAAAAGTACAATTATTCTCGAACTAAATAAGGACACACATTATAGTAATAATATAATTAAATAATATAAATTATTTTATTAAATATGAAAAATAATGATTTTATATTAACATCAACAAATAAAATATTTAATTTTATTTCCTAAATATAAATATTATGTATTTTTGATGCTCATGCCACTTTTTTTATTTATATACTATTTTCATCATAGAGTAATATTTTCTTATAATATTTGGGAAGAATAGTTCGATAAATGAAAAATATCTACTACAATAGATTAATACTTTTGTATACATTAGCTGAAAAAAAATCAATATTATACTTTATCGTTGAATTCTAATAAATCAATTTTTATTCGAAGGAAACAAATTGATACAAATGAATATTCAAGTAATAATCAAATTATAGGAGTGCTGATGAAACTAAAAATATATATATTTTAAATTAGAAACCTTTGTGTCAAAAAGAAAACCTATTACAAACTTTATTATAATAAAAAAGAAGAAAAGGAATTTTAGTGTTGTTTACATGGCTAAATTGTGAAACTAGAAAGAGAGGAAAGTAGACACTAATGTCTAAGGAGAATCACTGGTCTTTGTATAGTAAATAAATCCGCCCGCCGAGCTATCAAGTAATTCATGAAATTTTCATCACTATATATGAGATTCCAGTGATATATGAGATTCCAGTGAGTGCACGATGACACTAGGAATGAGAGAGAAAGAGAAAGAGAGAAGAGATAATTTGAAGGCATGAATTCGCTCATAGGGTAAGTATAATAATTAAAATAATTAATGAATATAAAATAATGTAAATAGACTTGGCGATATGATTTATTGTTAAAGCGTGATCCTTGTGATCGTTATTGATATGACCAATGATGTAACACCCCGAGAACGACACTTCGCATGCGGCCGAATCAATATTTGACACGCGATTCGATGTTTTCTGAATGTCATGTCAATCTAAAATTTACTTCTTCATCTTTTACCTACAATATGAGTAAATATAATATTAAGACTTAATATCAATCAGCAGAAGCTTCGTACCAATTAAGTTAAGATTATATAGCTTACTTTTATATTTAAACCATGTGCAAGATCAATCTGTCATGAGCTCAATCATCGTTCAATCTATCAATTTGAATCTCAATACGATCAATCACCTATAGAATACATGCAGGAACAATTTATCCCATAAACTTACACTCAATATGTAAGTCATAATAATGTGAACAACATATTATCATCTTTTAAGTTTTTTTGTCACATAATCATTTTGCACATAATACAATGACCCAAATTCAATACTTAATATTATTATATTTTATATGCATCGATAACAATATAACAACAAGGTTCCATGAACCATGATAATTAACAATATCATGACATAATCTTTCTGCATCAATGTAATAATATCAATTAAGTCATTCTATTTTTTATTTTAACAATTTTTATATTAATACAAATAATTAACATGAACATTCAATAACATTAGGCTTCTTAATATTCAATATCAATAACAATATGTCCATGCTTTTGTTGTCATTTGATAACCAAAAGTCCCCTTTGTGACTTTCTTAAATCATCTCCATTTCAATTGAACCTTACTCATTTCAGTAATAATAAGAATTCGTGATCCATCAATATCAATAATAATGAGGTTTCTCGAACCATTTATCTATCAATTATCAAATGACAACCCGATATTCAATTCAATCAATTTACGTGAGCTATTAAAATCATTGGAATATTGGGTACATCATTAGTCGTCAATATGGTTAGTTGAATCATGGGACACACTAGCTCTCCTAGACTCTACGCAAAGCAATCCACCAATCTTCACGTTTGGGTCGATACAATATGGGGATAATCTATCCCCCAATCCGATAGATATCCCAATCTCAATCCAATATGCCAATTCAATTAGTCAATACATCAATACATTATTATTTAACCTATTATGGCTGAATATGCAACATGTGATCTAAGTTATCAATCAATGGACTCAATTATATAAATCTATAATAATATATACAATCTGCATGGAAGTTGGTCGAACCTACCATAAGGTCGATCGACTGACACTCGTCACTGGTCCCTTTCGACTTGATAGTCAGTCAGACTCCATCCGACCGACATACCATATGCGCTCATCGGACCATAAGGTTGGTCGGACCTAGTTCAACTGACTCAATTGTAGACATTTACTACATTAAAGTCGGTCAACCAACCCACACCATAGGTTTGACCGACCTTCCCAAAAATAATAAAACGACGATGTGAAATTTATGAGTTTTTCTAAGTTTTCGATATCAATACAATAATCATTTTGCCACTCTTATTACATAACATGATCAATACAATAGACTCTTCAATCAATAACAATATGAATGTTTCTATCAGATAAAAGTCTTATGTTTTAATGTGGCATACAACAATGATTCTTGAACCAACTTATTTGACATGCAATTCATGTATTATGAGAGCTTTAAGGAAACTTAAAAATATCACATGTGTGATATCTATGATATAATTTACATGAGATTATAAATATTAATTGTGTACTTAAGTAATAATATCTACTATCATATATGTGTTAAAGTATGTATTCTAGTTTCAGTTTTCATATGTTAAAAATTAGCAAAATCTGACTAAGACATGAAAATATGATTTTTGATAACTTTAGAATTTGAAAAATTGAACTCCTGCTAATTGTTCATATATGTTAAAGTGTACGAAATATGATTTTTAATAAATTTTAGAAAGAGTTTTAATTAGGTTAAATGAAGGGACAAAAATAAAAAATATGTAAAACTGCCGATTTTGTTCTTCGATCCAAAATTTAGATTTTTATTCCTTTGAAATTTAATTTTATAAATATTTTATTTGAATTCAAATGGGGGGTAGTTTTTTATTTACATGTAATGTCTTAAGTAAATGAATAAATAAAATAATTAAAGGAAAAGATAAATCATTTACATGTAAATAACAACATTGACAAGGGTATAATGATAACTCTACCAACCGACTTTAAGTCGGTATTACACCAATATATACATCTAGAGCCACTTTTTACTATTAGTTTATATCCATATCCATTTTAAACTGAGATAAAAAAGAGAAGTAGAAGAACAAAGGAAAGCTAAAGAAGTGGAATAGAAGTTAAGGTGATATCATTGAGGATTTCATGTTAGGTAAGTTGTTAGCTTCTATCCTATGAATTATCCTTAAAAAATTTGGTTAAAATTAGTTTTCTATCATCTGTAATGAATCATATGGTTCTTGTACTTTGTGAAAAATATCATGGATTCTTATCTCCCCGGTGAAGAACATGCCCAAACTAAGAACAAAGTAGAAGTTGGTATTGGAACTATTGTTGTGCTACTCTTAAATTCTTCAAAAATTATGAAATTAAACTTGTGAACTTATTTTGAAATCTACCTTTCAGAGTCTTTAGAATTGCCTTAATTAAAGTTGTACACCAGAAGTTAATTATCCAAATCTAAGGCATCATACTACCTGTTTCTTACTATGTATATGCAAATAGTAGTGTTGGTATATTTCAAATACTAAGACTTTAGGTTTATTATTCTAGTGATAATAATTCATATATGTCTACTTTTTGGGATATCTAGGGTTTCATAAAAAGATTTTGTATACTAAGAGTCATCTCTTTTAATGCACAACACTTAGTCTGCCCATCTACATAAACAAAATAGTTTAGTGCTAGATTTCATATATTTTGAAACTAATTATATGATTTATATGGAATAAAGATATCAAGGTCTTGCTTAGGGCAATATGATGCTTGGATTATTATTGTGTGTTTTACATTCAATGACACTTAATATGTTATGTTGGAAACTGAAACATATGTTAGGCAATAAATTGTATAGTGTTGAAGTAACTATACTTCTGAATATATATGAGAGTAAATGATATTGTTTATATGAACATATCAAAGAATTGAATCGTTTTATTGCAATTATATTATATGATTGATATGACAAGGTGATGCATTTGCATTTTATATGAGCATGCATTTGCATTACCCCTGTCGGGTTGATATGTTTACCCCTATAGGTTGAAATATCTTATAGGGCTGATATGTTAAATTTCCGAAAGGATGACTCAAGGTTGTTTGGACCTAAGTGCCATGCAAACCAAAGTGCTACATTGTAATCGATGGGAGCCACCACTTAATTTCGTAGGGGCCACCTCTAGAATCCAACAACCACTGCCCGACAGAGTTGACATGATATCCCGAAAGGGATGATACCTCTAGCCAGTTGGTGACATGACATGTACATGCATCCATGATTTGCCTCCATGTGGCAAGCGCAATCTTATTATGTTATTGTAATATGATGATATTGATTATGCATATCATAAGGTGCTAGTACTTATGTGTTATCAAGGTATGATACACTTAATATTGTTTTATCCAAATTGAATATGTGATAACACATGGATTATGAGTTTTCAACTTACTGAGCTGTGGTTTGCTTATATTGTGTTTTCATATTTTTTCATATCAGTAGACCAGTTTCGAGGTTGTGCTTGGCGATCCTATCTCGGGATTAGAAGCACTTTTGGACAGGAGGTATAAGTGAGACTTGTGTCTCCTATGTTTCTTTTGGAAGAACTTGAGAGTCATCTTATGTGTAATATAAAAGAAAAGAGTTGATTGTAATATTTGAAACTAGACTTGTATGTTAAAAAGTAAATAGTGCACTGACTCTGAATGATCAATAAAAAAGCTTGCATGGTTTGACCATTTTCTATTGTAATACTCTTGAATTAATAGCACATTTCCGCAATTTTACTTGATCGTCCATGATATGTTGCAATCTGCGGAATAAACCAAGGTTTAAACTGGGGTCATGGCAACATGAAACTCATAAAATTGCATACTTGTTTTCCACCTCAAGTGTTAACAATAATGATATCAATTTCCTATCATTTGATCAATATCATATAACCAATATCAATCTTTTCAATATATTTCATCTTTGACACATTATGAATCTAACATTCATAACTCTATTTATACTAATCCAAATGTGTGAAACCAATCCCTTTGGAGCCACGTTCAGGCATCTATCTGCATCATAAAGATCAATTCATAATCATGGTTTTCCAATTTACTATGTATTTTACTATACGATAATAATATGGTTCGAGATAGATTGATAGTGTCTCGGTATTTCTATCATAACTTTCAAAATATAGTTCAAATGAGGTGAAACCTATTGAATATAGGATCCCGAGAGTGTTTTGATGATCACAAATTTGTAAGGGAACTTAGTTTGTATTAATGAACTTGTTGAGCTGATTTATGTATTAGGATGTTTCAAGTTCAAAAGTTGATAAGTCGACCAAAGCAGAAGGATTGAACGACCTATGCACACAGAAGACATTTCAGTAGAATCATATGTGTGCAGTGGAAGTCCTAAGAATATAGTGTGGTCGACCGATGTTGAAGGAGAATACATGATAAGAGGGATTAGAGGTTGATCGGTCATCCCAAAGACAATGGAAGGATGACCGAAGTAAAGGGCCTAACGGGAGACGTCGCCCGATGATGAGAAATGGGCGACCAAAGGCAGTACCTCTCTAATCAAAGATGGAGAACAAGCAGTCCAAGGAGAAGTGGATGCCCAGAAAAGACTTAGCCGAAGAAGGAGTCTTGGCTGAGTCGAGAAGAGGTCGCCCGAGGTTGAAGAGTGGACGACCAAAGATCTGAGGATGAAGGCAATGGTCGTCCGAAGGACTCAAGGTGGAGAAGATGGGCAACCAATAGACTGCCAAGGCTGAGAATGGACGTCCAAAGGGCTCATGATGGAGACAGT
>LTAE01001324.1:42475-57686 GCA_001647135.1 Pontederia paniculata | reverse complement strand
ATATATATATATATATATATATATATATATATATATATATATAGTGTGTGTGTGTGTGTGTGTGTGTGTAATAGGATAGTAATATACTAATATGTATATTTACTTAATTACATGTAACTTATTTGTAAAAGTTACTATTTTCTGCATCTTAATATAGAAATACAAAATAAATATGATGATTTTTTATTCAGAAAGGCCATTTTGGATTTAATTTTTTTTACCCTAACAAGGGCATGGTTTTTTTTTTGCATATAATTTTGAAAATTAAAATAAAAAAAATTGTATTGGCATGACATGACGTAGCCTGAGCATGACCGGCAAGTTGTGCCCTCCTTTTGCAGCTTGAACACGAACACAGGCAATAGGTTGTGCCAATATGATAAGGGATACAATAAAATCTTGTTCGATTGCTCGAGCATGATATGGCATGTTTGTCCACCTTTTTTGTTTTGATGAAAGTATCTTTTTTTCATCACACGCTGTTTAGAACCTCAAATAACTTAGTCAACTATAAACTATTTTCTTGTTGGTTAAAACATAAAGAGTTAAAGTTTGGAAAAATTATCTTCCCTTTTCTATATTAGAATTCATTTTCCCTCCTAATCCTTTTTCTTTTATAGTTCCCGAATCATTTTAATCTTATAAAAATGAATCACTTTCTTAGAATTGATTTACTTTGGAACTCATATACTTAGGAGCCTTTTTTCTATTCAAACAAACATAACGTTAGATTGAATACATGTGAAATAGTGTACTCTTGGTACTTCATAATTTATCTCTATCATGTGAATGCAGCATTTAAATGCATTTCATTGTACAAACTGGATGGTTGCAGGCCCTCTTCATGGCATTCCTTATGGGTTGAAGGATATTATAGCAGTGCCACATTATAAGACCACATGGGGTTCAAAAACCTTCAAAGACCAAGTTCTCAACCATGAAGCATGGGTTTATAAAAGGTGCATGTTGATTTCACAAGGCTATCCAGTAACTAAAAACTTAACACCCAACAATAATCATACATGTCATTAATTTGAGTTCAGACTAAAATCTACAGGAGCAGTTCTTGTGGCCAAGCTCGTCACAGGGTCATTAGCCTATGATGATATCTGGTTTGGAGGAAGAACGCGCAACCCTTGGAATATTGAGGAGTTCTCTACGGGTTCTTCTGCTGGACCAGCTGCTGGCACCTCAGCAGGTTGCCTTTTCTTGTTTAATGTGATATTGAGTCCTTTACCTTCTTTCCTTCTTAAATGAAAAAAGAAGAAAGAAGTGTTCATGAAATCATATTGTCTTTAAATCCAGTGTCCAGAATCATAGCTTACTGCATCTATCTTGGTTGTTAACTTGGAAATCATGTTTCCATCCTTATATGGTGGTCTTTGATCTGATTCTTAGGTCTGGTTCCTTTCGCAATTGGTTCAGAAACAGCAGGTTCCATGACTTATCCTGCTGCTCGTTGTGGAATCACTTGCTTGCGCCCAACTTTTGGAACTGTTGGTCGTAGTGGCGTTATGAGTATATCTGAGAGCTTGGTACTTGGATACATCTTTATCAGGATATCCTGTGTTGCTGTTTAAGATTTAGAGAGAAACCAAGCTAACTTATTATCTATAACAGGATAAGCTTGGTCCCTTCTGTAGAAGTGCCACTGATTGTGCAGTTGTTATAGATGCCATCAGAGGAAAGGATCCAGATGATCTTTCATCTCGATATGTTGAGTTAGAAGACCCATTTCAAGTTGACATTAGAAGACTCACTGTTGGGTACTTAGAAGATGCTCAGATGGAGGTGAGTTTAGTCAGGTTACTGGAATTGATAGAACTTAGCTCATCTGCCCATGTCCTTTGTGTTAGGTAACATTTTCCATACATGAGCAGAGGGATAAGTTTGATGCCGCAACTAAAAACTAGGATGACTGTGCTTATTTGCTGATTATGATGTTATTCTACTTTGTTCAAGGTGGTACATGTGCTACAATCCAAGGGTGTGAATGTTGTTCCTTTCAAATTGAATTATACGGTTGAATCAGTTCAGGCTATTCTGAATTTCACTATGGATGTTGATATGTTGTCGCACTTTGACAACTGGCAACGGTCAGGCCATGATGATGAATATGAAGCTCAAGATCAGTGGCCTGTGGAACTACGTCGTGCCAGGATGGTGCCAGCAGTAGATTATATACAGGTATTCATGATGTCCTGACTATTATGAATTTCTGCTGCGATTATTTTGTAACTGGAGTGAAAAATTCATCACATAATTTATGGTGTAATAGAGGATTTTTTTTCTTGTTAATTGTTTGTAATTTTCTTTAATTTGATGCATTCGGATGTTAGCTTCACGTTCATCAAACGTTATAGTCCTCGATATTAAATGGAAGAGAATTTCTTCCAGAAAAAGGAGACAATTGTCCATTTGATAGTTTAAATGGTGAAGTGTTTTAATCATGAAACATCTAAAAGGTAATAATTCATGTATAACAAGCAGTAGCTGTTGTGCGCACATGACATTGGATGAGTCATGAAGGTGAACCATTGGATGTGGCAAATGTTACTCATGTCTTATCCAATGACTCACACGCACATTAAATGTTTACTTATTCCACTTGCATTGTTCTTATTTCTAAACATTTTATTTGAAAATAAAAATGATCGAATTACATGATAGTCATATTGGAATATTAACTATGATCTTTTCAATAGTAAAACTGATAGTTATCTTTCTTGTTTTGGTTTTATGCTTCAAAGCAGTAGCTCTCTAAAACTGCATTTTTTAGGCTAGTCCTTACACATATGCTTCTATTTAGTTAGTATCTTTCTACGACTTCTCTGAATTAATAGTATTAATCTGGCTCTACAGGCTCAGAGGGCACGAGGAAAGTTGATCAAGGAGATTCGAGAAAGTTTTACTGTTGATGCATTCATAGGTAACGCCACTGATTGGGAGATGGTGTGCTTAGGAAATCTTGTAGGGTTTCCTGTAGTTGTTGTTCCAACAGGTTTCAAGAGCATTGATAACCCACCAAAAGGTGGTACACGAAGAAGGACCACAGTAACAACAGGCATTTATGCCCCACCTGATCATGATCACATTGTAAGTTGTCAAGTATTTTTGTTAGTGAATCTAATCTTATCATTTGTAAAGTGGTTAATGTTATCTAGATTTAATATTATCTAGATTTGTAATATTCTTGTCAGTAATATTTTTTTATCGTAATTTTATGAACTACTTATTGGTCATTGATTGGCAGGTTTTCACTAGCGAATTTTGAAATAAGTTTATTTGAAATTACCAAGATGGGATGATTAATAAAAGAGTGAAATGATATGTCCTTCATTGCTCAGTCCTATATTTCATCCCACGGACGAAATAAACATCAAAGACTAGGTTCCATAGTTATGCATGATTCTGTTGGTGGAATACATTGGACTTTCAGAAGCATAAAACTATTTTCGAAAGTCACTCGACTTCAAATATGCAACCAAAGGAATGAGTTCTCACGGATAATATCTCAATTTGTTTTGTGTTCCATTAACACTGTTATTGAGTGTTGGCAACACAGTTGTGGAGCCAGATGAGATGAACTTCAAAGGTTACCCACATACCTTGTGGTCGATATTCTGGAACCTCAATTATAGTGTGACCGTGGTCCTTCTTCAGGCCGATAGTCATCTAAGGACATCATTAGAATTGTGCGTAACATGGCAAACATGCCTTAGATAAAATGGACACAACCTGTGATTAAATTAGATGTTGTGACCTTAATGCTTTACCTTATTTGAATTGACAGGTAAAAGCCGGTAAGGAGGAGAATAAAAGAATTGCTTTTATTTCTGTTGGTTGATACAACTTTAATGGGGAAGGAGAAGAAAATTCTCATTCATTCCTATTCATCAAATCATCATTTTTTTTCTTTCATCTGAACTTTGGCCCTCCATGATCTTCCTTTTTTCTGCCTCTTTGCCCTTGCCCTCCATTTCCCTCATCTTATCGAAATACACCCTTAGGTCTATGATTTACCACATTATAAATGTCCATAACACAACTGTTTCAAAGAAATTATATAGCATGCTTTCTTTATTATTTAAGCCCCTGTTCGTTCTAAACTTTGATATTACAAAGCAGACATAGAGGTCTCGACTTGCGTGATAGTTGGAGACATTTTCCAAATTGAAATTATCATTTGTTTCATCCTATTAATGAACCTGTCGAGAATCCATTTCACAACAAATAAAACAAGATAAGATGAATAATTAGTATTTTCAGAACCTTTGGTCATTTTTCAAAGTATGGTAACCATATTCCTAGTTATATGAATTTGCATTTTCCTTCCAATTTCTAAGATAGGTAAAACATTCTATGTAATGTGGTAGTCTTAGCTTTCCAGATATCCGAGAGTTTGCATATTCCAATTATATTAAACACTTTCTAATATAGATTGACAATACATCGAGGAAACAATAATAAATTTTGCATTCCTGTTGTGTCGAACATAGTTGGCGGATAACTGAACAGATCAATGAGTACAAACTTGTAGGCTAGCTAAGCTAAACATTTTACTCCCACTTCTTTTTACCTTTTGTAAGGTCACAATTGTTGTTTACTCTCCTCCTTCTCCAAGGAAGTTCGGGAATATTAAATTTAATGTTTGTCTTAATATATTTAGGCTTTGGCATTAGCCATGGCATACCAGTCGGAAACCGATTACCACAAACAAAGGCCACCCATTGATGATCTTGGGGAGGGTGATAAGTTCAAGATTTCAGGGTATGATTTTCTTACATTGTTGTTTTGGTTCTAACTATTCTAGTTAACCATTGTATAATTGCATCCATTATTAAGCATTTACAGCCATATTGTTTCTGCGCAGATGAAATGCGAGTCTGCGCAGATGCTTTTTGTCCACTACAAGGGAAACTTGGTTTGGCGAGAGAACACATAAGAACTGGCTGTTTATCTTTGAAGGGTGCATGCTTGCTATTGCAGATTAGAAACTGTTGCTACTTTTTCTTGTTTACCTGGTAGAGACGATTCCATGTCACAAAAGGCTCATGCTTCAGCAGCTGTCCTACAACAGCGAAGCAAATGTTAAATTGCATCTCTGTGGTTTCAAACTCTAAATTCCTCGAGGAACTGTTGAGCTTAGAACTCTTTCATATCGTGTTGTGAAATGAAGAAATATCTCCACTATAATTTGGGATGTTGCACATCTATAAAGCACTATCAATAGTTTGTATGTGGTCAGATAAGCCAAACAGAATGCAGTATGCGACTTTTCTAGATTTTTGTTGAACTGGACTTTTGGGCTTGTTTGATTCAGGAATAAGAGGAGAATAAACTTTTTATTCTTGCTTTTGCATCTAAACGCCCTTAGAATTATTCTTTCACTTTAAACCATCATTTTTTGTAACATTTTCATTTTCTGTTACCAAGAACATTTTGTTCTTGCCATGAGCAAGAACAATTATTTATTCCTTTATTTTTTTCTAAGTTTTTATTAAATTATTTATTTTAATATACATATAGTCATCTATTATTAATAAGTTTTTATTATTAATTAAATTTTGCAGAAAAATGTACCAATAATAATAAAATATAATATTATAAATATTTTGATATAAGCAGTTTTACATTATTATATTATCACAATTATTTGGTAATAATATATTATTGAAAATAGAATAGTGATTAGTTAGTCTTTGTAGTATTAGTTAATTTATATAATCATTTTGTAGTAATTTTTTATTAAAAATAAACTAAAGATTAATTATATATTATTAGATATATATTAATTTGTATAATTAAAATTAGCACTAATAATTATATATAATTACTTAACCCAATTATTGGAAATATATTAATTAACTTTTATATTAATAATATCAATAAATAGTTAAGTTATATTAATAAAAATATATAGTAAAATATTTTATTTAATAATATTATTGGATACTAATTAATCAATTAAATACATCACAAAAAATATCTCACTTGAATAGAGAGAATATTCTTACTAATTTTCATTTTAGTTATTCTTATACAAAATAGGATTGTGTATATTGTGTTTGACAAGTGAAAATTGGTCAAAATTTGAGTTGGTTTTGGTTAAGTTTCATTAAATTTTGCAAAATAATGTGACGATATACATAATCCGAGATGAAAATTTGGGTTACGTCACCTTGAATTTAAAGAAGTAGGAATATGACGGTTCTGAGTAATAAACTTTTTTTTAAAAAAAAAGTCCCTCCACACTCCTATCTTCTCTTACTTTTTTTTCTTTAATCTAACTTTTACCTTTGAATCTAAATATTAGTTTTTATTGTTAAATAGTAAATTTTAATGTTATACTAACTAATGATATAATGATAAAATCATTAATTGTCTCATTATTTTTCTAATCGGTATTTTTTAAAAATTACTATATTAAATGTGAGATTAAAAACATTTTGTAAAATATTTTTTTATAATTTTCATGAGATTAGTTTTATATTATTTAATTTATTTTGTAAGAAAATATTTTACTATCTTATATTAATATTTAATAAAAATATTTTGTTATTATCATATTTAAATTCATCTAAAATTTTATTTCCATTAAAAATATATTTTATATTTTCAATTTTTTATTCAGATATTTATTTATTATAATTATATTAGTTTATTAAAATACATTAAAACTAATTCATCAAATCAAATTATTCAATAACCAACCCAAATTATACTTGTCAAACCTTTGTTTTATATTTACGAGATCGTGAAATGGTAGGCTTCAAAATTGCCTATGGGCCGTGACCATGGTTTTGCATGTGGATTCAATTTTCAGAATGCATTCCATTTTTAGGTATACCTTTTCAGAAATTTAATGAGTGAGCGCAAGCAAACAGTTTCATTTGTGTTTTTAGTTTTTAATATTTTTATTAGTTATAGTTTAAATATCATTGACCATACAGTTATAATAAATTGTATAAAATAATTATACTAATAATGAAGGTTAATAAAGAACAAATATAATTATTGTTTTGAATTTTTTGAATACATTAATGATATTCTAAAGTATAATTAACGAAAAATATAAAATTTTGATTATTGGTATGCACTTGACACACAAAAGAAGTGCATGACATATTTACTTGTTTTCTTTATTTTTAGATATCCTTCTTTGTTTTGAACTGAAAGATGAAAAAAATGAATCATTATGAAATTAAATTCAAGAGTTGTCATTTCAATATTTAAAATTTTTGTCGATAGCTAATCGTAATTTTAATTTATATTTAAATATATTTTTTATTTGTACTGAAGCTCTCGCTCTTAATTATTTTGAGGATTTAAAAATTTATTATTTTATTTATTCATATGATCTCATAAGATTCATACAATTTTATCTTCTATATCTATATATTATTAAAAGGAATAAAATCTTATGACAAGTTAAGTCAATTACTTAAAAATAATAATAGCTATATATTTATTTTTATTACTATATTTTGGATATAAATTTATTGAACTATGACTAGTTAAAGCATAATTTAAGAATTGAGTTTGAGAAATTTAATAAGTAGAATTTTATATTTTATATTTTAAGATTTTCTTAGAAACTTATATAGTATCGGGGTCTTCACATTCTTAAATTAAATCTTAAGTCATAACAGTCGTCTATAAAAGTTGCTTTCGTCTAATTGACATAAGTTAAAATTAAGTTTCCCGTAATGAAATAAATAAGTAAGCGCTTAGAAGTTTGGGATAAAGGGTTATTTGGTTGAAAATTTATTCTCAAACGGATAAAAAGTTTCACCTATTTGATAAAATATTTCTTCCGTAAAAAAAATCTAATTAGAACTTTTTTAAAACTATTTTTTTTATGTCATGACATTTTTTGAAATTTCACTCCAACTAATTTTCGCCTGGCTCTCATTGAAATTCTTTTACATTCGAAAAAAAAATATATTAGAAGGAACTCAAACTCAAAAACTAAGCCAAAAAAATTGATTATCACTTTATCTAATTCATTGTTTACCAATTATATCTTTAACATGTTTAATAAAATAATTTTTTTATTTATCTTTTATTCTTTTACCAACCGAATTTAAGCGTTAGAATTAGGAAAGAGAACTAACAACTCTTATTATATGTAAGATTTGTTTGAAGATGGATATGGCGTTTACGCGTAGACTTTCAAACAGTGGCCGACCAGAGTTTTTGATGTAGTGGGAAATAAAATTAGCAACGGACCGAAAAGGTCAAAAGAAGAAGAACAACAACTTGGAGAGAAAAAAAAGAGACAACTTTGGATCGAAGTCCTGCAATAAAACAAAGATTGTGGTGGAATTGTCCCTTGAGCATACATGAAGCATTTTATAATCATCCGTTCTTACAATATATTCACCATTTTTTAAGTGTTATTTTTATCTCAACTTTATTTTTGTAATCTATTAACATATAAATTGGGACGAACAAAAGTTAAGAAATGTCAAAATATATAAAAAGAATTTAAAAAGTTAGGACAGATTAAAATTTGAATCCTAAATTTTAAAATGTATATCAAAATCACTTATCAACTAGATATTTTATATTATTTTATTAATATTTATTTTATTTATTAATTATGAATATTAGTATATATGTATATATTATATATCGAAAATTTTGGAGAAAAAAAATCTCCCACGTTATATATGTATTTTTTTTTCGGTTGCCACCCCAGTGTCCGGGAAGCGGCGCCGATTCCTTAACCCACGCGGCGCTAACGGTTGTGCGCACTGGTCACGGGTTGGAGTCTCGGCCCACCATCGAGCCCGACTATTCTGGTGTCGCCCCGGGTGACGTGCCTGACTATGGCAGGTGAGGCTCCCAGCGGAGATTTTTTGATAGGGCTCGAACTCGAGACCTCTGCTTAAGCGGGACCACTCCACTCCAACCCCCGTCGGTGTTATATATGTATTTGCTCTTGATATAAAGAGAAGATAAATTAGTCCATGTGCTCAAGACATTGAATAATTAAAAATATACAACTTTTTATGCTATCTATTTCTTTTTAACGATTGAACAAAAAAAATGCAGTCATCAGCATATTGTTCTTGGAAGGTACACACGTGCTTTAACATGTTTTAACACGTGTCAGCAACTATAAATCTTCGCCCTTGGATTCGGTTCGAGAACCACGTGACGTCCTCATCCTCGTACCCGACGTCCGGAACGGGTCGAGTTCTTAAAATAACGTCTCCCAAATACCCTTCACGTTCTATTATGACAAAACTACCCTCACATAGAAAATAAAAAGGACCCCAATATTTCTTTAAATTACGGCGAATGCCATTCGTCCCGAAGGTGTCGAGATATGTTATCGCGAGGGCGTCGACGTCTTTCGACCTCAATCCCTCCCGCTCGAGTCACATCGACTCATTGCCGGACGCTGATTGGTCAAGACGGTGCCCGCCGTCGACGTGTCCTGCCTCTATTGGCTGAAGTGACGCTGGCGCTCGTGTTTGCCTCGTTTCTTTGCCGCGTCCTTCCCGAGCCACGCAGGCCCGTTACGGAGGCCGTAACGGGACCCGTTACATACCGATGGTTTGTTTCGATGTTAGAACGTATATGTACATCAGTTGAAACCTCTTCAGGCATCAAATAATAAGCTCTATTTTTTATTTCGGTAGAAAAATAATAAGCTATTTTTTAAATGACTAAGAAGTTCTTTTTTGGTTATAAAGAAAATTCATGAGTTTAAATATAAATAAATAAAACAAATATTCCGATAGAGGATTTTTCTTGCATATACAGCTGTTTTGTGAGAATTATGTCTGATAATTACGATTGAAAAAATAATATTGCATTATAATTTTACGCAATTAACTGAACTCAGTTGAAAATATTTGCTTCTGATTTTGAATTAGATTAATTAAAATTTAATAATATTCTAATAAATTTAATAAAAATATTATTTATTTAAGTAGGCAATTCCGTATTCTCTATTTTATTAATTATAAGATGTTAAATCTATGATTAATTAAAAAAATATATTCATCACAAATTTAATTATCTTACTATTAAGATAAGTAACATAATTTATTTACATAAATAGATAACACTTTTATTATTTGTTATCATAATAATCCAGTTTTGATTTTTTTAAAAAAATTCAAACGGTCAAGCATTCTGTATAGAAGCCACCTGATCACTTGCACCTTCACATGGCTCAGTTCCCAGTCACCTACCATGTTCTGAAATTAATGGATATGTCACACCCTTTTTTAATTTAAACTGCATTAATTTAATATTTTTATCCCACTACATATATCTCAATTTCTACATATAACCATCAATCATCAGCAGTAAATAAATCAAGTGTAACTGACACAATTAATTGATAACATTGTGCACTAAAATTGACAAGGACTAAACTTTTAAAGTTACTGATCAAATGAGACTTGAGAAAAAAAATATATAAATATAAAAAAAAATTCTGCACATTGAGCCAACAATTGGTAGTTGAATCCTAACAGCATCCACCAGCACCACCTTTGGCTTTCTACTACCAAAAAGCACAAACGCCAAATGAGCAAAAATCTCAAATTCTGCAGGTAAAGCATTCAGGGGTTTTTCTTCTTTAGGGTATTATGTGAATCTGTGGATTTCCCTCATGGTGCATTGTGAGTATCAGTGGAAAGTAGAATTGTGATGACACATTGCATAATTTTTATTCACCCAACCACCAGCTCCATCCCTTTTTATTCTCTTTCCTCTTTCAGAAAAAGAGGAAGATATGTTCCAACATCATTTTAATTTTCTATGTCATAAAAATTAAAATTTTCCTACACTCACAGTTGAGTGAGTAATAACGGGTTCAAAATATTAGATCGATTTTGTTAACAGTTATGTTCGAAGTTGATTTTTTCAATGTCATAAAAGCGAAAAAAAAGTTACATATTGTTTATGATGCATTTATGATCATGAATTTTAGTGTAAATAAATTACACTCCTAATCAATTCATTCATATTCGAATTCAAACTTATAAAAATAATTTATTGAAAATCTCATTGACATAAATTCTAACAAAAAAATCACTCTCATAGAATACAATACATATAAGAAAATAAAAGAAATACTATATATAACTCTATTAAAAAAATTATTAGTCTTCATATAGAAAGAAAAAAAAATGGATCATATCTTTAAAGATTTCGAGAATTAATAGCATCAAAATTTATTATTAAAATTATATTTCGGATATAATTTATTTTCTTTAGCATCTAAATTTGAAATAATTCAATGTTAGTAATTTACACTAAAAACTATTTGAATGCGAGAAAAAAAATACTTTGAGACGATTTGCCATATATGCCAAGGATGATCGAATTCTATTCGGCCACTTTCCAAAACATTTATTATTCTTGGGACTTACATCCCCATAAAATCGCAAAGAGATCAAATTCTGAAATCTTGGCGTGATACTCTACGCATTTCAATGTGAAAAGTCTTAAATTTTTTTTCCTGAATTATAAACTAAATTATATATATATATATATATATATATATATATAAGTCGCTTGATCTCATTTAGCTACTTATATATTAAAAGTTTTGTTTTTCTTACAGAATATTATATTAAAAAAATAAAAGATCGAAAAAACAATTATAAGATAAAACTCAACGGATCTATGGATTAATTTTTAAAATTAAAATATAAATATCACATAGATCGATACTTACTACACATTTATTATTGTTACTATTTCAATTACTACTACTATTATTATTAGAAAATATGATAAAAAATAATGGGCTGCAAGGTGGCGACAACTCGAGCCCAAGTTAGCAAACTTCCAAAACTGCCCCATCAAACACTTGGCGTAGAAGGGCTGAAAGGTAACTCCACGTGCGATCTTTTATATATATCGCAGATATATAAGCAACGATTTATATTGGCGCTACTCTTTTGCTGTTACAATTCCCAAACCCGTTACGAATGATAAAATCGGCGATACTCTTTTACTGTTATATTAACCAGCAAAGAGCCCAAACCCGCTACGAACTCTTTTCTGCACCTTCCTCTGCATCTACTATATAAACCTCCTCTGTACGCTCCTCGCCTTTTTTTTATGTAACATTTTTTTGTTCCCTCTTCGTTCCCATTCCTTACGGCGGAGTCCCTCGTCGCGAAGCCTTCGCCAAAGTTCTCCTATTCCCCCCTCTTCGATCGTCCCATCGAGCGGGGAATTGGGAGTTGTGTGAGGCGCCGGAGTTGTCGAATTGTGATCGGGCTGCCGGTCGCTGCTCCGATCCCTGCAGGGTCGGCGGTTTCACTCGAGATCCAGTCGAGGTGAGCTGCTTCTGAGATCTGAATGCGTTATACGGCAGATCTAGCGGATCTACGGCGTAAATGTTCGATCTTCTTGCGTTTATCGATTGAAAGCTTGAATCTTTCCGGGATTCGCTGCCTTTGGAATTGCGATCCGTTCACGGATCTCAGTTTCCGTTGGTGATATGAGTTAATATTGCTATTCGTGATGGTTTTCTACATGGATGTTGATCAACTCGATGGTACTTTGTCTGTTTCTTTTTGCTGCAATGGATGTTGGGAGGATTTGTGCTGATTTCGAATTGGTTTTGATGAACTTTTCTCAAGATGTTCCATTCAAATGGTTTTGGAAACGATTGCGCAGCATAGATCTGTGAAAGAAGATTTGAACTTTATGCAGTCTACTAGGGAATTTTGTTAACCTTTTATTCACTTTTTTTTCATTTGTTTTGAAGATATTCTCTGAAGGTTTATTCTCCCTGTTGGTTTAATGCGTAAGCACATCGACAACTGTATTGTTTCTATACTTCTTTGGAAGTTTTAATCTTCTGTTACTGATTTCGATTCTTCCTTTTCAAACCAAAAAGCCAATCATCTATGTTGAAGGAGAAGGGGCTTGGAAATATGCGTTCATGGTAATTTTTATGTTCTACTTGCTGATATGAAAATTGTGCTTCTGTCAGCAGAACGTTCCTGAAAGCATGGCATCATCAACAGCTCCAACAGGATGGTTGAGGGGGATAGTAAAGTCCGTTCCATCTGGGGATACATTATTGATAATGGGAAGCACAAAGGCGGAGCTCCCACCAGAAAAGTTGATCGGCTTATCTTCTATAACAGCTCCTAGAATGGTGTGAAGAATATTCACATTTTATCAGATGACAGTTAGATTCAAGTTTTGATTCCACTTACTGTTATTTTAAAGTCACTGAACGACTTGTATGCAATGACAATCGTTGAATTTACAATTTCTTGTTAGTTAGAAGAACACTTCTTAATTGGGTTAAACTGATAGCATTCTGCGCTAGTATCTTCATCCACAAAGAACTTGGGCTCAAGATGTGTTTTCTATTATGCTATTTTAATAGGCCCGTCGTGGTGGAGTAGATGAACCTTTTGCATGGGCCAGCAAGGAATATTTGAGAAAACTCTGTGTTGGAAAGGTCTGTGTTGGTCATCTTGATTCTGTTTGACACATTTCTATCTATTTGCATTATCAAGTTTAGTAGTATTCATTTTTTCAGGAAGTCCATTTTAGGGTGGAATATACTGCACCATCAGGGCGTGAATATGGTTCTATTTTCCTTGAAAAGCAGAACCTTGCTCATTTGGTTGTTTCTAATGGATGGGCAAAGGTAAGGTTAATTTGTGCAACTCTGGTTTCAGTATTTTTTTTCAGCAGTATCATTGCGGATTTTTAATCTAAATTTATTTGCTTCTCCTAAAATGCTGAACAGGTGAAGGCCTCAGCTCCGAAAGGTGAAGCAAACCCTTACATCCAAGAACTTCAACATTTGGAAGATAATGCTAAGACACAAGGACTAGGGTGTTGGAGCAAGGCAAGTGACCTATTGCATTCTTGTCTTATTTCACGAGTTTTGTTTCTGTTCTCTTAATTGAGTGTATTCCCTTTGAATTGTTCTCCTATTTGAAAAATAAGATAAGACAGTGCAATTATCTCCCACATTTACAATCATTTGGGTTCTTCTTGGTTTGGGACACTTATCAGATATAATAATCTAAGTTTGATCAGTCAGAAAGAATTGAAATTCGATTTTGCGACTTTGAAACATAAGGAAATTCATTAACATTAGTTCATTTTTCTCTGCAGACACCTGAAGATCTTGACAAATCTGTAAGGGACTTGCCTCCTTCAGCCATTGGTGATCCCAGTAGTTTCGATGCCACAGGTCTGCTAGCTGCAAACAAGGGTAAACCTATGGAAGCAATTGTTGAGCAGGTCCGTGATGGTAGTACAGTTCGAGTGTACTTGCTTCCTGATTTCCAATTCGTTCAAGTTTTTGTTGCTGGGATCCAGGTACATATAAACTGATAGACCTATTTTCTTATTATAAGTGAATGTTCTAGAATTTTTTAAAGGAGCTTCAATGTTATTTTTACTTTATAAGGTGAAAGATAGATAAGCAAATATGTTTTTCTCAAACCTGTCTGTGCTATAAAACTTGGCTTCTTTTCCAATCAGGCTCCATCCATGGGAAGAAGGGCTGTGGTTGACGTCCCTCCTGAAACTGAGGGTGCTTCTAATAATGGTGCAAACGGGGAAGCTTCTGAAGAAACTCAACAACCACTAACTTCTGCACAGAGGCTTAGTGCATCTGCAATGCCAAGCATCGAAGTTGCACCAGAAGCATTTGGGAGGGAAGCCAAGCATTTTACAGAAATTCGTGTTCTAAGCAGAGATGTAAGCATGTCTCCTTGAGCTATATACAACTGTCATCTTTTTACGTCACCATTAATGGTTTTTCTCTGAAACTTCCAGGTTCGGATAGTTCTTGAGGGTGTCGACAAATTTAGCAATCTGATTGGTTCCGTATATTACCCTGATGGAGATACTGCAAAAGACTTGGCTCTGGAGCTTGTTCAGAATGTATGTTATCGTAATATATTTTTCTTACAGTTATATGGTAGTGAATGTTGGGCTATGTTACCGTAATGTATGTTCAAGCTAGTTGGTGTAAGTGGAGGAAGGCTACTGGAGTCCTTTGTGATAGGAAAGTACCCCCTAAGGTTAAAGGAAAATTCTACCGCACTGCTATAAGATCAGCAGTGTTATATGGTAGTGAATGTTGGGCTATGAAGGGACAACATGAACATAAAGTGGGGGTAGCTGAAATGAGGATGTTGAGATGGATGTGTGGTCATACTAGAAAGGATAAGATTAGGAATGACCATAT